>UELU01142124.1:8045-58007 GCA_900490025.1 Megastigmus dorsalis
GGGGGGGGGGGGGGGGGGGGGAAGAAAGTGTGTGCAAGAGATGAGACCTTGGATCGATGGGAGTTGAATGCTGGGCGATGTGTGTGCAGCGCGTTCGATGCTTGAAGTGCAGTTGTGCGACTGGTAATTAGCTAGTGGTTATGCCGAAAGTCGAGCTCGCGTAGCGCGCGCAGTTCGCCAAAACGTTGTAGTGGATTAAAATCCAGATGAACATGACCGATACCCAGATTCTGAAGGCAAAGTCGAGCCAGTACATCCTGTAACAGAGTGCATTCGAAAACATTATTAATTATTTGGTTTATGTTTAATATTGCGGAGATTCAATGACGGTAAAGTGTTGGGAATTTCAAGAAGTTTCGTGAAGGTTTACTTTCCAATGTGTTATTACTTCAACAAAGAATATTTTGATAACAGATTTATTTAAAAGCGCAATTAAGAGTGCATCAATAATCAAGCCATTATATACATCAATTTCATCACTTTTAAAGTAACGTTTGAGACAACAAGTAGTTTTGAGTTTAGTATATATATTATTATATATTATTATTTAACAAAACTGATTAATTTGATAAAAAATTATAATTAGTTAATAATTAGCTACTATAATCAGCATAGGAAACAAAAAAAAGGAAGCATTCATAAAATTTTAATATACACTGTGATTCCCCACCATATCATACGCAATAAAAATGTTATAGTTGATAGTTATTATCAAATTTTACTTTCCGATATTTTGAAAGAATAGGCATTTTTAATAAGTGTGATAGGAACTTGATAGGATTCAATGATTTCACGGTTAATGAATAATTGCACATGGAGCATTCTGTGAAGTACAGGAAAATATGAGGGCTCAAATGGTTTTATCTCGATTAACAAATATTACTCATCGCTAAGCAAAAGTGAATCAATTTTTACCCATTAGCCCAAAACGATGTTAAGATTATAACGATAAATATAAGAATGTGTGAAAATTGCAAACAAGCGTATATTGACCAAGAAGAATTTTATCATTAAATAAAATTAAATAAAATTAAAAAACAATATGTTAAAATAATCGGTCATAAAGTACGTAGTTACTAAGTCAGTGATTACTTGACAAGAAATACTATACATTACGATTTAATCGATTCAATTTATACACACATATTTGACATCCAGCAGCAAGAATAAGCTGTTAATAGAACCTTTGAGAAAAAATACTAAGTATATACACTAATAATTAAATTAACCTCAATAATGAAAATAATTAAATCTGGATTCTTCTATAATAACCTTACCGGTTATTTTAAATGTTGGATATAAGCGTTTGTTTATCAAGGACTACTTGATAATCTTATTTATAGTGCTCATTATAAGTAACTAGAAAAAAAAAGAAAAAGTAGTAAAACCTTTGAAAATAAAAAAACCACATCATCATTAGTATTCCAAAGAAAATCATACCGAGAAGCTCTAAACCTTATCAGTTTCAGATCCTCGTAAATAAAAGTAAAAAAAGAACAGTGCACATAAGGTTTGCATAGTATAATTCGCTTTCAAATGGCATCGTTCAATGTTAAACTTTAATCTTAATAGACCTCGATGCACTATCGTCGGTCGGAATCACTATCGTGAACGGTGCATTAGAACTGAAGCATTGCCAATTGAAGCATTGTCAATTGAAGTCACCTAAAAAGGAAAAGTTCAGGGTCGATGGGTGTCATAAATGCAATCGCGAAATTGCAGAAGACAGAAGTTTTATGTCTATCTAAAATTATACCATTTTTATGAGAATAGTTTCTTTATTCGACGTCTGCGACTAAAAAATGTGTCCTTGAATTATATATCGTAACCTAAATATAAATTTGGGAAACGATTGCTTTGTTTTCTATACGAGAGAATAAACTTTTGTAGTCTTGTTAGTTACATAAGTTATTTAAGCTCACAATGTGCAACTTAGTGACGTAATGGTACGGGTGAATTTTGCAATATGACGCCAGCGCGATTCTTCGACTAATCTTCAAATAATCTTGGAAGCCAATACATTTGAGAAGTATAATCTGACAGTAATTAATGACTCTGAAACTAATTAAAGCGCAAGACTAAAAATATACATTATAACCCATAACAGTATCAATGATGCAGCGGTAAGAAAATTAAGTATGCAGAATAATAGCTTAATGGCGCAACAGTTGACTTTCATACACGGATTCCAAAATTTCACGTTAAAGTGTATTATACGAGCTAGCGACGCATCGACCTCCGCTTATTTTCGCTCGAAACGCTCGACATGTCCACCTCGGCGCAGCGAGTCGACGCGTCCGTTTAAAGAGCTTCTATATAAACTTCGCTTCTCTTCGTCGCGCCCGTGCATCTAATACCGACACACACACACGCGCACACGCACACAGACGCGTACACGTAGCCACAGCCACACACAGGCGATGAAAAGTTTTCGGGGGAAGCGACGCATAGCCGGAATAGCGCGACACTGGCCCCTCGCTCGACGCATGCGAAGCTTTGACGCGCGCGCGTTCGTCCGAGAGACAAGAGAGACAATATCCCTGCGTTCGAGGCACGCCTCGGTCGTTCAATAAATTGCTCGCAATTTCTTTCGTGCAGCTCTTCTCTCTCTCTCTCTCTCTCTCTCTCTCTTGCGCGATATATACTAGACCTAAATCCCAATGATTCATACTGTAGAGATTCAGTCCACTATCTCGCTGCTATTCTTACTTTGTTCTCGTTCGCGTTTTATGCCGCGCGCTTGAATGAAATTCCGCTCGGCCGTTGCGTTGTGCGGAAAAATAGCAGGAGCCCGTTTGTGTGCGTAGTGGTTAAGCATTAGAATTGACGATGGGTGAAAATTTTGATGGATATAGGATATTCGATGGTCGAGCATTCGTTAGGATGTGGGATTGGAATCGTAGAGCTTATCGTATTGTATTCGTAATATGAACACGAGGGATTGGATGATTCGGTGAAAAGTTTTCGTTGATAGTCGTTATATAAGGGGTTTTATATAATTGATCGTTCCTTAGAGTTTGATGAAAATTGAGAATGATTGAAAAAAATGCTTCAGTTTTTTAATAGATTCCTCCGTTGCTGTGAATATTGTATTTATGCCAGCTTTGATGCAACGTAATCCGAAACCATTTGGGCTTTTCAAAGCTAATTTTAGCTCACGATAAAATATGTTAATATCTTATAGAATATTTATGTGGGACATTTTATTCCATGCTAAAATATTCTGTAAGAATGGATGATTCTTTGTCCGACAATGAACAGAAAATGATTTGTGACAAAGTAGCGTTCAGGTTATTATAAAACTTTTTCTTGCCAATAAGACCGTTGAAAGAAATGCATAGCAGTGTAAGAACATTGGTCTGAAGAGACTTTAACTAACGAGCATATAATAGTCACTAATGCGGGTCTTAGATTTCGTCGTGTTACAAGCAGCTGTTTTGGGAAATAACAAGAACATTAGACCTGTGTTTTGTCCCTTGATTTAATGAACCGTCGCTTATGAGATACTTAGTGACTACAATATAATATTCACTACATTATTCAGCTTCAGTTTAATCCGTATATATACTCGATGCTATAGTAATCAAGTTTTTGGACAAAAAATGTACGTATAGATAAAAATTTATAAAGTGCGTAATGATTCCGAACTTTTGGTTCAATTCACGAATGTGCATAGTTGGTAATTAAAAGGAAAATGTTAAACGTATCGGTGCAAGGTGCACAATTAATTCGCACGAATCGCAAGACAGAGTCTTTGCACGAGGCGAAAACAAAAAAAAAAGCGCATTCTCATTTACAAGAACGGAATAGCAAAGAGGGAGCGAAAGAAAGATAAAACTTGTTCTCGGAAACAATTTCATTTGACAGTCAATTAGCTAGGACACATTTATTGGACGGCAATGAGAGGAAAAGAAAGAGAGAGAGAGAGAGAGAGAGAGAGAGGAAAAGGGGGTAGACGAAAGAGAGAAGGAGTAAAGAAGGTTAAGAGCTCGACGAAAGGAGCAATTACACTGTAAAGCTTCTTTTGTGCTTTCATTTAATTCTTTTTGAGCTAAGGTTCATGTGTTGCAGCTCGAGGAAATACATTTTCACACATCTGCTTATTATGTCTTGATATTTGAAAGTAAAAGTTGAGGAACAATATTTTCCAATCATTTTACGAATCATTATTTCATTATGCATTTAGAACCATATCTTTAGTCAAAGAGAATGTTTCATGTGTCACAAAACTATATACCACATACTCTTGTTCGTATAGGGGTAAAGATCAAATTTCACTCTCGCTACAAAAAAAAAACTCTTTAATAACTCTATCTAATCCGCCCCCTTTAAACACGCAATTTACCTGCGTTATAGCTGTATCCTCATGGTCGCACGACTCGCAACTACTGAAAAAGTAGCAAGAGCTTACGCTCATCTTTTTCCTTTTGCGCGCGTCTCGCAAGCTCTCGCGTATACCCGATAAGAAAGCGGCAACTCGCGCGAAGCGAGAGAAAAACGAAGAAGAAGAAGATAAAAAAAACCGCGAGAGAGAAAGAGGGAGAGAAAGGCCACCTGGTAGCGTCGTCGACGTCGCTTATACTTGGCGCGTGCCGCGAGTCAAGCATCTCAGCACCTCCTCTCTCTCCCTTTCACTTCGTTTCACAGTAGAGAGCGAGAGAGCGAGGAGAGAGAGAGAGAGAGAGACAGAGACAGAGACAGAAAGAGAGAGGGAGATGGGAAAAGCGCGACCTAGTTGCCTGCTCGGGGAGGATCGATCAAACGCGCGGGCACTAGGACGACGAGGACGACGACGACGACGACGACGACGACGACGACAAAAGGAGTTGCCGAGGGCCAAGTTTCTTGGCAGTCCTGCGGTTCGGCTGTTCGCTATACCTCTCTCTCCCCCTCAGTCTTTGCTGCCTCGTCCGTTGCTGCTACTGCCGCAGCGTTCAGTTCGGAGTGTATATATGTAGTTACCGCGTAATCGTCCGAGCTGGCAAGGAGTTCCGTCTCGATGAGCTGAGGAGGTAAGCTTCGCAACGTCCCTGTGTGTTTGTAAGTATAGTGGCCGAGGATGCTGGACTTGTCGATGGGTCGATGTAGCGGTAAGACTATTTAGCTTCGTGAATGCGCCTTTGCGGAGAGTTTGGAACTTTGCGACGCGAGTATTACGTCGCCCGGCGACGCTGCTGACGAGCCTCAGTAGTAGTTGTTTTGTTTTCACTTTTTTTTTGGTGCGCTTTGTCGCGGTCCTTTGTTAGGAGCTTTCGCTGGGCTTTGTGCGAGTGTTTTGTGTGCGTAAAGGGTGGAGGAGAATTACCGTTGGGTTCATTCTGTCTGCTGTTCATGTGGCTTTGAACGACGATAATGGAACTTAACGAACTCTTGTGTTATTGTTTTTCGAGTTTCACGATTGGTAAATAATGTTACTCGTACTCTATACGCTGTGCTTGTGTGCTTAAGATGATTTTTCAGTTCGTTCCAAATGCTCGAATAAATTGTTGAAACACAGTAACGATTATTGCAAGTTTTTATATAATAGATCTTCGTAATATAGAATTTCCATTTCGCAAAGTGGTCCCTGCATTGTCTGCGCAAAAAAGTAAATCTATCGTATAGAATATATTATTATATACACTATTATGTCGATATTCACGGTACATTAAAGTTGATCCACTGGAGAAAGAGTCATCCAGTCTAGAGCCTCGTCCGTTCAAAAAATTCAAGACCCAAGAATGCAAAGTAAATAGTCATTGTTCCAAGTCACGGGCGCGAAAAATGGCATTTAAAAAAGGGGCCTCGTTACGCGAAACAAAAAAAAAAAAGGAAAACTGCCAGACGAGCGCGCGCCTAACCCGCGTCAAGAGTTACATCCGTCGTATTATCCGATGAATAGAAGCGAGTGAGGAGCGCGAAGCTTTTTCCCTGCGCCCGACTGTGTGCAGTGTCTGTAACGAAGGAAACGAGAGAATCGGGTCAGAGTACAGATATTCTCAACACGCGCGCGCCCCCCGGACGCCCTTTCAAGAACCCCCCCCCCGACAGTTGCGCGAGCTATGACTTGTTTTTTTTTTCTCTCAGTCACTCTTCACCCCGACCCTATTAACCCCCTCGCTCTGCGGTATAATCGGAACGTTTTTCAAATTCACCGTCAAACGTGGAGATGAAGACGCGAACGTTACGTTTTGTGCCCACCCTCTCCATTGAAAGAAACAGGATGAGGAGAGCTGAACTACTCTTTGGCGGAAAATGGGTGTGCGCGCATAGCGAAAACTTTGCGGGATAGACCTTTTCTCTTTGTGTAACTAATCGCACGGCGCTTTTTCTTCCGTTGCAATTTTTTATGAATGGAATTAATGCTGTGCGGGTCGGGAGCTGCGGAACGGGTTATAGGTCGTAGTTTCGAGTTGCGGAGTTTCTTAAGTATGCCGTGGGGGAGGAGAGGTAGAAGGGGAGGGGAAGGGAGAGGGGGTGGAGGTCGACTTACCGATCGTAGTGCACTTTAGCTTCTGACAACCTATTCATGTCTTCGTGGAGCAAGTACTTTTTCGCACCGACTATGCAGTTCCTGCGTACAGAGAAAAAAATGAAGAGGCTTTAGATATTGTGTTTGTGCAAGATGCGAAGTTATTTTTTTAAATTCGCTAATTACGTGGTGGAATGAGATTTTTACACGCAACTGTTTTTCTATCATTCCGTTTTAGTATAATATCTTGAAAATGTATAACAAGTTTTACTTAACTATGAAATTAAATAGATTTAAATTACTCGGTATAAGTTGTTAAATTGCAACATTTTGTGCAAGAATCAAATCAAGTATAAAAGCAAAACACAACGTTCAAAGATTTTTAAAATATTTTCTGATTGTAAAAAGTTGAGCCAACTATTCCGCAACTACAGAGACAACATTCTTTTTAGTATTCATGACTATCAGTCTATATAATGTCGCCCTTGCTCTACTTACGCCAAGTATCATATATAATGAGACTACCTTTAACAATTTTTTCTCAAATTCCCCAAGAACAAAAGGATGTTCAAGTACATTTCTGGTAATCCAAAGCTTTTCTTACGCTCTGAATAAATCACGAGTTTATAAATAATTCCGCCATTCGAAGGGTACAATTTCATCCTAACGAGACGTGTAATTCGGGGGCATATAGTCCGGATATACATATAAAAGCTGAATTCGTCGGTAAAGTAGACGATTGGTAGAAAGAGAATATGTGCAGCACTTACTCGAAGTACTTGTGTATATCGAACGTGGCGTATTCAAATCCAAAGGAGTCGAGATCAGCAGGAGGAGTATCCATCAAGAGGTTGAGCACCTTTTCGTTCTTGAACTTCCATTGGTTGGTTAAAAAGTACTCGAGGGCGCTGTTGGCCGTATAGACTTTGCGCTGCAATTTCACCAGCCTGCGAACATTGACAGAGACTTACTTCAACTAGACGACCATTGTGCTTTTGCTTTTCGTCCAGTTTATATTCTCGAACGTTTTGTGTCACCTCAATTGATTAATCTTACGAGTTGGCATTCGTTCTACTAAATTGAATTTAAAGTGAAATCTTTTAATACACGCTGTGTCAATTGTTTAACGTTATCGCAAAAAGTCACGTACTTTGTTGCGAATGATCCAAAATGGGCATCTATTAAAATTAAATTAACCGTTAGTAACATCATGATTTACGTACCATAAGAAATTTATGAGGTCATAGTTAATGTGGGGCTATATTAAACGATAGCTCGAACGGCCTTTTCCATATTTACAACTTAAACTGGACTTACTGTACTGTACTATGACCTGATTTCCCGATGCTTTATTTACGAGTCGATTCTCTCTTTCGCGCATAACTTTATCTCTTTCGTTTCTTAAGCACTCTTACTTGGTATTCAAAATGTCAACACTGTGTTGTTACATATTCGGTAAGATAAATATGTAAGTGCATGCAGAAATTACGCGAGCGCGTCTCGAATTTAAATACATAATAATTGTAACACCGCTTTTCGACCTGCAGACATTTTATCTATAGCTTTTCGTCGTTCATCTTATCATTTTTCTACATTCATTAAAGATAGGATAACAAATTTTATAAACAAATTGATTCGTTTGTAAATATACACGCATGTGAATATCAATATTCACGTGGACGTTAATAAAAAATAAATTTTAGATTGTAAATTATTATCCAATTGTATCATCTCGTTCATATGGATTCAATTACGCGAGAGAAAATAATCGTTCCCGCTATATCGAGTCTACCGCCCGGATCAGTTTCCTCCTAACAATTTTGATCGTCACGTAATCCAATATTCTCGCCAGTCTACCTGTTACAAAAGAGCATATAAATACTGCGCAAACACATCGAAATCTAGTATAAATTGCCTTTTTTTTTCACTCCGCGGTATAAACCAGCGCGTTAACACGCGAGAGGATTTTTGTCCCCGACAATTTGTGTACAACTCGAGAGAGAAGGACTTTGTTAGCGCGGCATCACCGGGGATAATTGAATTGTTACTTCAATGACGCAAATGGATTGGCCGTGTAATCGGTATTTCGACGATCTCGTCTGTTTTCACGGAGCACAAATGATGACTATGCCCACGAACTGGACTGCGTGAATGCAAAAACGATGAGCGACGCGACCGCAGACGCGACTCTGAGCATGGCTTCGCCCTTTATATACATATATACAGATAGATGCAAAGCGACGCGACCTTGAATGACGTGACGCAGTATGCATAAGGACAAGTCGAAATTCCCACAAGACACGTTCCGAGAATGAAAGAAAGCACTTTATTATTCAGCACTTTCGCGAGAAAACTGAATTTGCCACTGACGATTGGATACTTATAGCTTGTATTCTAGAATTAGAGTCTAAGGTAATAACCCTTTGAAAAGAATTACTTTATTTTAGACTAATCCATTTTGTATTGTAGATTAAAATTCTGGTTTGAAGAATAATATCTGTATAATTCTTTTCTATCGGCAGTCTTAGTGACTTATTGGTTAAAAACAATTTGTCACGAATGTTTTCGTATGCTAAGCACAACAAATAACGCATGAGACTACATAAACTACTAAGAGAAACCTGTTACATAAAAGAACAGCCATTTGGACGAGGTTTTACGTTTTGTCTCCGTATTTTTTCTGTAATATGTGTGAACACAATTACTATCGAGTAATTACAGCATAATTTTTTTTCTCAGTGAATTCATAAAATATATGCGTACGTTCCTCTTGAAACTATAATTAACTTTATTACGATAACATTGAAATAATTGTTTCTTATTTACGGAAACGTGTGCCAATTATATTAAACGAGTAGTTTTTTAATGACTGTTGATTAAGCAATTTTTGTGCATAAACTAACACATCGAATACTGCATAATAATAAAAATAAAAATATATAATTTTTAATATTACACGAACTTTTTATAACTAATTTCAAAACAAGAATGAATTTAAAATAATATTGTTCTTGGTGCCAAAAGCGCAAGAGTATTAAGCATCGAAAGTGTGGCGTTTATGAAACAGCAAAGCAACACTCACATGGGCTTCTTGCCGGCGAGCTTCAGTATAGCGTCTATCATAACGGCGGGCAACAAATGCAGCAGCAGCATAAGAACATAGTAGACGAATTTGTTTCTGACGACGGTGGTCGCGGGAATCCATAGGATACCCTCCAGGGGAATATCCTTCGTGAAGCGAATTCCCATCTCCGCGATCTCCTCCATACTGATGCTCTTGATGTCCGCCGACGAGCAGTTGTAGACTTCGATATTGGGATTCCTCGTGATCCTGCGGTCGAGAGAGGAGCAAAAACGTGTCGACGAGATTAGCTGAGAGAGAGAGAGAGAGAGAGAGAGAGAGAGAACCAACTTAACGAAGGCACTCGAATAATAATACGCGGGGGCTTTAACGGTTTCGTTCTGTTCCGCTCTCTTTAAAGCGAGCTGCTGAAGTTTCTCTCGGCCACTCTTGCAGGCCCCGGGAGATAAAATAGACCGCGCAATAATACGCCCAGAGATTTCTTCTTTTCTTAATTTTTTTTTTGTGCAAAGTTTATAATAACACGCGGGTGTGTTATCTTTTTTCTTTTTTGTTGCAGCGGGTGTTGCCATGCTGCGGTCGGTTTTAGTTTTTAATTTGCAAGCTAATTGAAAGTTCATGTCCGTGGCGAATTTTTAATTGAGCAATTTTATTACAATTTATTCCGATGCATTATTTCAATGTGTATATGCAACTGCACACTGAATATTGAATTGAAACCCCAGTGATCGATATGTTAAATATAGTGAAATCTGTTGAGTCTTTTTATTGCACTGCTGTGAAACGATATATCTGTTTTTAAAAGTTAAAGTAACAAACTCCAAAATATTATTGAAGGTTAATAATCTTACTTTATATATGAGAAACTTTAGATAATGCGTTTCATGTCGTTGCGTATGAAAGTCTTGTTAAAAGTTGCAAGTACATCCATTGTTTGAATCTATTTTGAATGAACCAAAAACTTTTATGTAATTGCTTTATAAATGGTATCTTATACAATATTTGAAGGATCAGTTCCAAAAACCTCGGGGGAATCGAGGACACGATAGCAAGTAAAGTTTGACGTTTAATCTGAGCAGTGAATCTATATTCATGACTTGTCCGACTGTACTCGAAACTTATCTACTAGCCGACATATCCATTGGTTATACGCTGTCCATATTACAAAATGTACCTCGATGCATCTCATCTTACAAAAGAAATATTGATTATTTCTAAACATCCATTAGTCATCTTCATTTTCACGTAAATATTTTATTTTAAGCTTGATCAAAGTGAATAATACGAGGATTTTATCCACAGTATATTTAAAGGAAGAAAAATGCAAATTGCGACGTCGTCCTATTCCCCCTAAGCAATTTTAGATGAAACAAAATGACGCGTCGCGCATCCGAATAAGCAAAATTATCGGCTCGATCGCGGAAACCAGTCGGTTAGTAATTAAAAAACTAACGGTCAGCGATAAAAGTAAGGTAAAGGTCATACGTGACGATGCCGCGCTTCCAAGTCGAGGTGATCATCGCCTTGATGGCCACGTCTACGGGTACGAAGTCCGCGGAGGACTGCGAATCTAAGTAGACGACCCTGAGCACACCCTTGCCGCCGCCCACCATTATGCCGACCGGACCGTTGAAATTGTCCAGCCAACCGGCCACCGGCTCCTTTATCGACGATATTACTGCCGGGGAAAACCATCGATTTGTTATACGCTTAATATAGGCGCCGTGTGGCTCTGGATCTGATAGTTTTAAGTTCTTGCGAGTTTAGTGAACTTTATCAAAGTCAAGGTACCTCGCTTGCGATTCCGACTGTTAAGTAAGCCGGCTTTGCAATTTATTTTACTCTACTTTTTTTTTTTAAATTACAGGAGTAATTAGTGTACTAATGTGGTTTTAGTATATTCATTGAATTGGAAATTTCTGGATTCAAAAGAAATACAAACTCTTTTGCATAACATATTTTGAGGAAAGTCATGTGCTTATAAGAATATAGATCACAATTTACCTAGGCTTAATATTTAAATTAGAGTGGAATGTTATTCATAGGCACCTGTCATTCCACTGACTGATATTAAATCTTTTGACAAAACTCAGACAATGTAGTAAGTTTATCGATACGAGATATTTTGGATTACTGAACTTTGCATTTTGATTGATTACACCAGACAAACAATACACACGCGCGATAAATGAACTAAATTTTTGTTGGTCAGCCATTTCAGTTCTTCAAGGACATTATTGATTAGATAGTAAAAAATCCAACTTTTTTTTATTACTCATTAATTATTGGTTGACGAAAAATCGTGCGGTTTATCGCTTAGCTATACATTTTGCAAAGAAATAAAAACACGCGCTATTCGGTATCTGAATGCGAATGTATTTTCAAAATTAAATTATCTATAATTATCACCAATTTGATTTTTATGTATAGGATCTCTGCAGAGCTTGTAAACGAGCGATAATGTTTTTGCGACTTATTTCGTAACTATCGAACTTACCAATAGATGGTCTGAAAACGACGATTGGTAATATACCGGCGTAGTCGGCAACCACTCCCTCCGCCAATCGCTTCGTAAACGTGTATGTGTTTGGAAAGCTGCCCATGTATCTAAAAAGAGTCCACCTTTCTTTTAGCTTCTTTGTAATTTACTTTCTGCTCAAAACATCTATTTTATGTACAAGTAATGATGGATGTTTGTAAGAAAATTTTGTTTTAAATTATAATAATACAAATTTTCTTAAACTGCGTTCAGACATATCAAACTTGGATACTTCTTACATTTACAATAAATAATTTTGTATATTGGTTCGATGAAAAATTTATTTCTTCGTTACAGATCCTATAGAATTTTACTGATTAACCAGTTACGATCTTACAAAAACCCACTTTACGCTTCTTTTTTTTATCATTCAACGTGACGATCTCAAAGTGCTATTAAATAATCGTATAGTATAAAAGTTAAACATTCCTTATTTGATAGGATTTGTGCGCTGTAAAACTTTCACACCAATATTTCATATGGCGTGACAGTGATAAATTATTTTTTCTATATTTTGAAAACTTCTATAAGGCGCAGATTTATCTTTTAGTCACTTTTAGGAGTAATTTACTGAAATCTTGCACTTGTAACATTTACCTTCAGATTCAAACTGAGTTATTGGCCATTACATGGATTTATAATGGTGTGGGCATCCATCCCAATCTACTTCCCGTTCACTCTATTATAATAATTGTTTAAACATTTATTTATATAAAATTTATATGAAGTTCTAAAAAATGTTAAAATAAACTATACAAAAAATTACTTGATAATTTGCGGACAAGTATTTTAAATAGTATTTTTAAATTGCTGCTTAAAATTTATTACAATATAATATAGAATCGAAAATGTTAGGTTTTTCTAATGGAACCAATAGAGTAGCTTATGCTTTATATAGGTAAAACAGTGTATCATGCCATTATAGGTGGGAAGCTTTCCGCATACTCTTAATTAATATTCACTAATTTGCATGCGTTCAATTAAATCAATGGCATCTCAGCGATAGCTACATGTACAATGTAAGAGACGCTTTAATGGACTCACTTGGGCGTTAGGATTCTCAGGGTATGATCATCGAGCGTCTCGGCGATTTTAATGGCTTGTTTCCAGTCCACATCGCAGGGATAAAGTTTCTCGTCGACGTAGTACTTGTCGGTGTGGCTGTAGGTGGAACTCACGTGCATCAGCACCTTCGGTTCATCAATTGTGTAAACGGGAAGAAGGAAACGAAAATTAGTACAAAGTCACGTTAAAACGTTGCCAATAATTATTATGCGCGAAAGTTCAATGACATTATTAAAGAGTGCGATTATGGTCGCAGAAGACGCTATCAAGAAAATTTTTTACTGCTTTACTGATATAATCAGAGATTTACTACTTAGCGCTGAGATAACTTTGTTGAACTGTTTCTCTCTGATGTGGAAAAATGCGTGCCAAGCGTTTTGAATAGAAAAGGCGATAAGTCGATGACGAAGCAAAAATGTGTAAAATGTGTGAAAAGTAAACGTTATACAAGTAAAATATATGGAAGGATTTCATTGCTTTAGTGGCATCGCTAAACCAGTACAAAAAAAAAAACATTCGCAATGCATTTTATGAGCTGTACTTAAAAATCATCATCTTTTAAACGCCAATTGTAGCGTCGTAAATGTGTATAAGCATAAATTCGATATATAAATATATATATATAAATAATAATAAAAGCTACCGCCAAGTTCTTCATGTTCGCAGCGAGAATGCAGACGTCCCTGGTCGACCTGGTGTTCATGAAAATGGCGTCCTTGATGGGATCATCGAACCTTACGCTGGCAGCCACGTGAAATACGATGGAAACCCTCTCGATGAGTACACGCCTCTCGACGGAAGGTAAGCCCAGACCCTCGACACTCACATCTCCCAATACCGGGATCAATTTATCGAACGCTTCGGGACGTTTCTCGCGTAACCTGTCGAAAAGCTGGGCGAGCGGAAAAAAAAGCCAGATAACAGTAGGTTTTTTTTGGCTTCGATATACGGTTCACGCTACGCGACATGAATAATTAAACTTTCTTTCTTGTTAGAAAGTGATGTTTTTCTTTTTTTATCTTTTTCCGCTTTGCAAAGGCGAAGATGCCGAAAGTATAGGAATGTGTGTATAATTTGAATGTATTACGAGTATACCGAAACAGGAATTCTCTTAATTCAAGTAAATGCTTATTCAAATAGTCGTATAGATTTAAGCCGATATTGGCTCATGAGTATGTAAGAAAGA
The DNA here is from genome assembly GCA_900490025.1 of Megastigmus dorsalis. Classification (NCBI taxonomy): domain Eukaryota; kingdom Metazoa; phylum Arthropoda; class Insecta; order Hymenoptera; family Megastigmidae; genus Megastigmus; species Megastigmus dorsalis. Next base: position 22,369 of record UELU01142124.1, read on the forward strand.
GTTAAAATAAATTAAGAACCTTTGTTTCAATATACATTTTTGTCAAACTTCTACCTGATTATGCTGGTTTATTTATACGAAACTATTTATTTTACCAGCTTGAAAAATGTGTAAGTATAAGCATTAAAAAAGAATCGAAGCCTTCAAATTGTGAAATGGATATTCCATGGGCGGTTAAAACTGGTTTGAAAGTTTATAAAAGCTATAAACGGAATTTTATTTGAAGAAAATAAATTCTTTTTAATTTCTCTTTAGTAATAGCACCTATACAAATGTAAATAAAATGTTAGCGATTTAGATTACACAAGAACAAAATAAATTTAGCTTTGAATAAAAAACCGCATACGATTTTTAATTGCAAAAAGCATTAAATTAATTCACACAACTTTTTAAAATTTTTCGCACATCAAACCGGTAACATTTATGAGGGACAAAATCAAGTTTTATCATCTCATTAAAGCGTGAAGAAAAGTTTAGCGACAATTAACGCTTTAAAAACGTTAACACCTGCAGTGCAGCTTAATACAATTTTATGACACGGAAGTTATAGGTTTTCTGTCATGCAATTGGAGACTATACTAAACAGCAGCGCAGCAAGACGTAAAAGTTAGTGCTAGGAAAATCGATGCCTTCGTCAACGCGTATATTTACCCAGACTCGCAAGTCAAATCAAACAGCAAATCGTTAGCTTCTTAATAAACAATCTCACTTGACGTTCCTACCCTTCATTACGTTTCACTAATAGATTGTGACGTTTAAAATGTAAATCTGTGATTAATGAATCTGTTTTACAATAGTATTGCTACTTTATAATATAACTTTGATAGTTTATCTCCTATACAAATAATTCTTTAGGAATTGAGAAATTCTTTTGGAAATAATAAATTTATACCTCGCTGTCACATTTTAGTAGAAAAATTACACCCAAGGGAGAACAGATTCTAACATAGAGACGTTAGCGATAAAATTTTAAGAAATTGTTGTTTGTTAATAAACTCTATCAATAAGAATTTATACTATATGGATCATTGTTTTACTTTCCACTTCAACAAGGAAATGAACAATTGTTTGTAGATGTAAGTTGCTTTTATATTTAACCGCATATCATCAAAATCATTATGATTATTACTCAAATTTTTATTACCTATTAAAAACTCATCGAGTCAAGTCCTATCTTTTTTCGACGCATAATATTAAGTTTTCAAATAACGCGTAATGTACCGTGAAATCGAGTTTTATAACCTCGTGCGATTAACTTGTATAAAAACTTCATGGTCTATTTTAAGCAAACTTTACCCTCCACTAAGTAAATATATCATCTTTACAATTTGTGACATATACGTGTATAGTATACTTTTTTTTATTGCAATTACATTACAATTCAAATGCCAATGCTTTAATTCATTTTCACTTTATCTTGATAAATTATAAGTAATAATAATATATTAAAAACCTATACTATATAAACACCAACTAAAATGTAATTAAATATTGCAGTAATCGACAATTTTATTCTTTTACATAGTTGAAAAACGTATTCTTCGGGTATTTAACTCGAATAACATTTCTCATCGCTGTAATCCAACATCTTTTATTACACTTCCAAATTCGAAAAATCAGAAATTCTCGGTTTTGTCAAAAAATGGATTTCAGACCTTCCCTCCCATTATACATGCACACGCAGCAGCTATTCCCTACATATACGCACCGGTAGCGTCAGCATTTTCCTCAGCCTGTCATCGATGTTCATGTTCTTCTTGGGTCGCATTAGCAGGAAGATCTCCCGTATCTCGGGGCAGGACCATAGCAGCTTCTCGATCAGCACTTTGCCCATGAAACCCGTGGCGCCAGTCACGAAGATACTCCGGCCTGCGTAGAAGGCCGGTATCGACGTCGTGGGATCCATTCTACCGGTCTTGGATTAACAGTGAAAGACAACTGCTACTGTCAAATATGGCTTTATTAGAGAGGTGATTCTTAATAGTTCACATAAAAAGATATTATTTGTATGCATTCTGTGATTACACATAACTGGGTATTTCGGTAATATTACCTCGGATTACATCATTTTTATTTTTGGTCAAATAATTTTTGTCGTATAAATTTGCACAATGTATATAAGATTTATAAATTTTGTATTTTATTAACTATAACATCTATGATTAACGAAGCATGACCGTAATTAGTTACAGTAAATCCAAACAATCCGAACGTTTAGAATGTGGTTTTTGAAATGCAAAATATTTTAATTATAAGGAAAAGTTTTTAATTTGAACAGTAGTGTGTTTGTGCATGTCCCTTACTTATTTCATCACGTGTGCACGAAACAAATAGCATTATCGATGATTTACCCTCAGTAAGTATGGTGTACAATCAAACATATCTGCATACACAGCTGAGCAGATTTGCTCATATACATTAACCGACAGTCTACACGCAATGTACATTTTTTTTCTTTTGTTCAATAACACCTTACGTTATTACAATTAATGATTTTGTATTGTGATAATCATCAACTTTCATTAATTCTATGAATTGAAGTAGCACTGAAGACAAAATTGGCCCACCCTATTTGTTCAATTGCTCAATTTAATTTCCGGTGGTCACCCAGTGATTTTAAATAAATAATTTATCAAACGAACTATCAAATGAGCTCATTACATATGTAGTTTTACAAGAAAAAAAAAAGTAGTGTAGAGAGCGCACTTTCGATTAATCGATGAAAAATGAAAATCATCAGTTGGTACACTGACGCCATCTACCGCACAATATTCAAATCAAATAATTATTTTAAATATAAAAATTTAAAATTACCCGGCTTTTACGGTACAATCAATTGCGCTGGTCCACACAACACGATTCCAAGCGGTTCTAGATCCCAACCTCCAAAACTTAAATCACAAAACCAACAGCACCAAAATCAAAAGTACATTACGAGCACACACTGAAGTCTAACGATGCAAGCGGACTGACTTGCTGGACTTGCGCTCGTGTTATTTTCGGGGTATTTGGTGCAAACGTGGACAGGAAGTGACGTGACGGATGTTTGGTCGTGTTAGCATCTTAAGCAATCGCACACACGAATGGGTCGGTATACGTGGGGTCAAAAGGCGGCTCCCGCCTCTCATCAATTATTCAATGATCGACCGATGATTCGATTTGAGCGACGCCATTTTACCACAGACACACAGGCATCGGATGTGCATTTGCATACGCTTTTTGAGCTGGGGTACTTGTTCGCCCCGCCACCGGTGTGTATATTAGCTTTGGGAGCAGTAGCTGCTTCATTGGGTCTGCGACAAGTTCGAAGACCTCCTTACTAGACGTGTCTGTGTGCTGAGCTACACCAACGTATAATTACATCGCTCTAGAGGATACATTTCAAAATTATGTAAACACATTTAGCAAACAGCTCGTGGAGGTTTATTTAATTTAAATTTTCATTTTATTGAATAAATGTTTTTTTTTCTTCTTCCAAATTGTTGAATTTTGTCACGCACAATGGCTTTCCTCAAGTTCGAAAAGTCTTATCCTTTAAACAAGTTCAATATTGCGTTAGTTTTTAGTTGAGATTGCAATATAGTCATTATCAACCGGCTATGTTTTGTACTTACTGTACCGATTATCGCTAAGCACGTAATAATCGTTCGCATTCACGCAGGCTCTCCATTAGATTCCCATACGATTATACGTCTGTCGATGCATTGGCATCTATCATACCGCATTTAAATGCATCTATGTGTACCTTGCACTTGATCTATTTGCTTATAAAAACGACGACAATATATTCAAAATATCATAATGGAAAGGGTCTGCGGGTTTGGCAGTCTATATGCACCGAAGCATCGATAATGACGGTCGCGATGATGTTGGATTGGTTCTGCTGTTACAAATATATATATATGTGTGTGTGTGTGTGTGTGTGTGTGTGTGTGTGTGTACATATAGCGTAGGGGGGCCTGATTATTCGTATGCGTCGTCAGGCTTGCTCCCACCTAAATAGCTCGATTAAACTCTGCCTAACTATTTGCGTGCTTAAGCGGCGCGTGTGTGCACGTGTGTGAGCTCGTGCACGAGCTTTCGAGTTTCCAATATCTCACTCTCTCTTTCTACATATATCTCTCTCTCTCTCTCTCTCTCTCTCTCTCTCATGCCTAACGTGTAGCGCCGCATCGATCAACGGTCTCGAGCTGTTCACTTGGTGGAGTTAGGCAATTTATTTTTGTTCACTTTTGACTGGGTAATGAATTTATAGTTTTGCCAAAAAGATAATTGTTTATACTTATTCATTTTTGGGGAATAGTAAAATCATAATTTTATATTAATAGCTATAGTATATTTTTCATGTAGCTTTATATTATAATATGTTACGTTGATCGATATGTTAATAGTGGTATGTTAAAATTTGATTTGAATAATGTTCAATGGCGAGTGTATATAGTAATATCTGGTGTATAAAAAAAGGAATTATCACATTACAATACTTGAAACAATGGGAAAAATTAATCAGCCATTGAAAATCAGCAGACATTTTAACTTTAACAGTCACTATGCTTCATCAACCAACAATGAGTGATTTACGCATTAAAATTTATAAAATAAACCGATAGGACGATATCTAAAGTAACTTTCGTTTATTCCTCCATTCGCTTTTATACGACAAACAACTAAACTTATTGCAATTGATGTATAAATATCGTATTATGTATGTAATGAAGCGGCAGCAACTTCGTGTTCAGTGGGTTATAAATGTGCAAAGCCCAGGGAAGAGAAGATAGACGGAGAGTTGTAATGCTGTGTGTGTGTGTGTGTGTGTGTGTGTGTGTGTGTGTGTGCATATATATGTGTTGACTGAGTGCGAACTCATTACCAAGTTTGTGCGAGGCTTGCAGGGGGATGAAATAGCCCCTTCGGTTCTTCGACGTCAGCTTTCTATGCGAGGCGCGGTCGGCTGCGGCCGGCGGCAGCGGCGGCGTCGAGGCGCACAAGCCGCATTATTGTCGTCGTCAAGGCCGTCTGTAATTTTGATTAGGCCCATTAAATTTGCCCGCAGCGCTCAATAATCCCCCAAGCTTGTGAATTATACACTATGGAGCCGCTCTGCTCGCGCGGCTTAATTTTTCATTTTCGCTCCGAGTGCCCGGATTGCTTTGGTTGCCGGATAATTAGAGTTTCGTCGTTGCACTTCTTTTAAAAAAGGGATGATCGAACTCGATATGCTTGAATTGAATTTTAGGTAGTACCAAATTAAAAGTGTGACTAATAAACGTTGACATCAAAAACAACGTGGAAAGTTCAATGCTTTTACCTAAAATTTCCCAAAGTTTTATTTTATTCATTTTTAAATAGGCTCAGGTAACCAAAGAGAAATATCTGCAAGTACTCAGATTTCTACAACACTGACACAGATTTATTTAACTATCAACAAATCAATTTGTCATAATAACCTATAAAACAATAGCAAAACCAACCTAGACAATTTTGAAGTCCCATCTAGTCCCGCACAAATAAGTATAGCACAGATCAAACCATCAACTCTCCATATTCGGCAAAAAGAAAAAAAAAACACAACGGAATCCATCCCACCTTGTGTGGCATCTCTCTCGATCCTTCGCAAAAAAAAGATAATAAGTATGTACATCGTGCGCATACTTTGAAAACAACAAAACCTCTCGCGCGGCTCCAACCTAACCCCATCTAAAAAGCATCTCCGGCAAGAGATTGATCGATCGGGATCGATTGCGGCATTAAGTGGTCGATCCAAGTGATAAAGTAGCGAAATAAGAAAGTGAAAATGGACCTCAGTTCGGTTACGCTTGCGACTGACACAGGGATGCCTACGACGGCTACGACGGGTACGACGGGTACAACGGTTACGACGACTACGACGGATACGTCGACGAAATCAAAGGCTGGAAAGAAGAAGAAACGAAAGAAGAGAGAGAAGGGACGCAAAGCTGACGCACTCGTTACGGACTACGACGAGTATGAGGAGGATGATCCACCTGAAGAGGGGGTCACTCAATCCAATGCTGACCCCTTCGCGGCGAAACTGGAGGCCCTCAAGGAGATCATGGTATATTTTATTATACTTTGACTGCTCTCATCGACAACGAGTTGCATAGCGCCAGGGGAGATTCACCCTCGAATCGGCCGCTTGACTTTTACGCGAACTACGCACTTGCATTTTGATTTACTCTTCATTCGTTTCGAAGGTATTCCGAGGTAGAGATGGCGAAAGAATAGTTTTATGGGCTTTTAAAGGGATTGGATAAGTTAAATGTGCTTAAAATGGTTTATATATTAGCTTGTTTTTTTTAAGTAACATTTAACAATGAAACTTGTTTTAAATTACAACTAGAATATATGTGTAGATATTTATAGTAGATTTAAATATTTTTACAGTTTCTGACATTGACAAGAATGAAATTATTTTATAAATGTTAATGATAAATCATTAACGTTTTATGTTTAATTTTCTAAAAGTCAAATATTGTGTATCAATTAAAACATTAACGTTACAATCAACATGCGATTACCTGCTGGACATTCCGAGACCTAATTTAAAATTTAAAGTTTGGAATCTAATAAGAACTCCAATTATTCTAGAGTTGGAATAATTGGTTTTGCCCAAAAAAAAAAAAAAATTCTATTTGCAAGTCTCTACATTTATCTATTTTATTTATTTTCAAATGAATAATGTTTCAAACAAATGTCAGCACTTATAATTACTATACTGCGATACAGATATAATATTTTTATGCCTTTAATATTTCATAACATTAAAAAATTCAAAAATAGCAATGTGAATCTGATCGACCATCTACTAGTACAAGGAAAGTTTTTATCCATTTTTTATTACTTTCTAAATCAGAAATGAATTGGTAGACAAATTATTAAATAAATCAGAGTCTAAGACACAAATTATGGCCCTAGTTTTGTATAACTGTAGGATAAGATAAAGCTATGTTTAGTCCATAAATCTGTTAGGCCCCGTGATTTTACAGCCTTCATCACATCTCATACATCTTAAAATACAAAGTTTCGTTAACCCGATCAAGCAAAGCTTCTTACGATCTTGATCGCTGTTTTTTATGTAAGCTCATATCTCGTAGACGGCACTTTTTACGCACGTAGACTCGCGCTATTTCGAATTTACTTTTTTTTGCGGGATCCGCATAACCGCAAAGAAGATAGGTACGTGCTTTTTTTCCTCCACGGGGAAACAACTCCATCCTGGAAAGCTCTCAAGATCCAAATGTAGTTTTAGCCCTTCGTGCGAACGTGAAAACACTTTTTTTACTCCAGGCTTGTGTGCACTTTACTCTTGATTTTGTAAAATCTTTTTCTATCTAGAGTTTAAAATTTGCAAAGTTTATTCTGCTTTGATAAGTTTTAAGTCCCCTTCGATTCTGAATCCAATTCGTTGTACGATATTTGCCTATACGTGTATGAAAACAGTATTCTGAGATTAAAGACGCTATTTATGGAAGCTCCTCCAGCGCCAAGGTTTTAACGGTTGTAAAAGGAGATAAATTTTACGAGAGATGCGAAAACAAGAAAGATATTACTTCTTCTGGAAACGAAGTTTTATGCGTGTATCAATAATGTTTCTCCGAGTTTTGAAAGTCTTTTCTCTAGATTTGCTAGTTCGAAATCTTGTTTTCAACTTTATTTCTAAGATAAAGGGCATTCATTTAGCGTACAGTTAAATGAAAATTAAATTTGTAACTGCTATATGGTAGAAAAGAATTTATTATTTGTGTTAATTAAAATACATACACAAATTTAAGTAAAATGATAAAAGTTCAAGTACTAAAAAATATATATCTAAAATTCTTAAGAATTGAAAGTAATTAACGCGCATTTAAAGGAGTAAATAATTAAGCCCGAACTGGCACAAGTGCCGTAACTATAAGCAGATGTGCAAAAATCAATAAACCAAGAAAATCTCATTAACGATTCACTCGATTTGCGCAAGACTCGTGCGAGAGTAAGAAAGAGAGTCTCACGAGTATACACTTCCGGACTGGGGTTTCAATTAAGTTGCCAGTCAGCAATAAGAGAGGCGAGGGAGAGATGGCGAGCATTTATCATGGGGAAAACTGTTCAATTTCCCTTGGAAACTTTTTTCTCCCCCGCCGCTCTTATTTCTTTCTGCCCCGACGATCGCGCGAGGATTTTTTTTGCCCATGATTATTACTTTCGAGATGACGGATCTCCTCTATAACGCCGCATTAATTGAACAGCTTGCATCAGCTCGTTAAAAGTTTCCTGATTTAAAAAAAATTGTTTGCAGCTCCTTGTTTTTTTTTTTTGGAATCATGAATTGATACTTGAAATTCTCGCTTCAATTACTTTATATAATAACAGCAATAAACGATATATTGAATCGAATTACGTTACTGTATTGCAGCATCTTCTATCACATCAATAGTCCTTATGATAAATAGAATAATTCTGCTTGCTAAAAAAGTAATTTAAAAGAAAAAACACTTTTAAAATTTACAGCAGAGACTTTCTATTACAGTAGCAAAAGAAATAGTCCAACCGCAATATCTAATTACCTTTTAAGTTTGCAAATTATGAAGATGAATATATACACATCTAAAGCAGATTCGTCGTTCGTTGTATGATTCAGTTGCTGTTGAATCCTGCATCCAAGGATAAAAAGGATAAGAAGAAGGGACCAAGAATGTCGAAGCAGCAGGAAGGGGACGCAGCCACCGGCGAACTCGAGATAGAAAAGTTAGTGAGACTTGTCGCTTTTCTTAATCCTCAAAATAAAAGCAAGCAAAAGTTCAAACAACCTTGGGCGAGGTGTATAGCGAGCGCCTCGGCGGTCCGCGGTTTGCTTAAGATTTCAAATCGCTCGGAAAATTAATTAAGCAAATTTACCCGTTTCTATGATGTTTTATGAATAGATTTAATTGTCTAGTGCTGGAAGCTGTTACAAAGCGCTTGGTCTATAGTGCTTCTTTTTGCAATAAGTATACGTATGTAATTATGGACCATCAAAGTAGTCTGCTGGCTTTTGAGGGTAGTACCTTTATTTTCAACACTTATTTTCAGTTATAATTAGCCATTTAAATTTTAGGAGCTATATTATATTGTATATATTAAATTATTAGATATAGCTCGTATTATTTACGCGATGGAAGGAAGACAGGTTGATGCCTGCGGCAATTACCAAATATGTACTTGATGGGAATCCGGCTAATGCAGGAACGTTGTTAATGTTTAAAATATGACATATTAAAGCTTGACGCAGCTGCGTTAATAAATAATTAAAAACTATAGATAATTAAATAAAATTTGGTATAATGTGAAAAGTAACGTAAATGAATAAAAGTCAGTTACCACAAGAGATAATGTGTTATGTAATAATGATCGTGTAACAAATGTTCACACACACACATATATATATATATATATATCAACGAAATATTTAATTTCATTCCCGCAATGCAAAGCTTTGATCAATTTTTTTTCGTCAAACAGACACGCTATAGAGCAATAGCAGCATAGTGTCACCATTTTCATCCGCTCCGCGCAATTCAGCCGTTTAACGAATCGTCAGCTGCAGCATAGAGTCAGTAGAGAAAGAGAGAGAGAGAGAGAGAGAGAGAGAGAGAGAGAGAGAGAGAGAGAGCATTAGTGCATGCAGTTAGAGTTTCGTCATTCGGCGAGTTCGTTAACCGGCCGGCTACAGACTCACTCGCTCGAAATATTACAACACGCCAAACGGCTTATATACCAAAGCTTTTTGCTCGGCTCACCACCACCACCCACCGCAAAATAAACCCAAACAATCGCGAATCCTTCCAAAATGTCATCTCTCACTCGCTTGCTGCTCCCAACTCTCGGTCTCGTCTCCCGCGGACGGCCAACGATCCCCCATTACAATCGCCTCATTTATCATCGTCCATTATTTGCAGCGACGCTCCGCCGTCTTCTCTCTCCCCCTCTTCTCTGTGCTCGAGCTATATCCGTTTCAAAATAAATGTCCTCGCGCGAGGCGGCGCGACCACACAGAGGAGCGTATAAAACACCCGCGACTCTCTCGCACACACACACACACACACACACACACGTAGCCTCGTCTATATATATATATATATATGTATGCACGCGAACACGGTTTGGAATTGGAAGTGGAGGAGGGACGTGCTAAAATAGCCAGTATACCCGTGATTTACGGTAAATTAAGTGCACGCGCTAGGCGTAGATTTCCATTTCGAAGGCCTGTGTCGCTTAATTAGCGCGTCCCGCTAACTGCCTATCCTCAAACACGCATACGCGCGCGCGCACACACACAGGTATACACAGGCATAGGAGTATAAACATTCAAATTGCACGCGGATGTTGAAATCTCTGAGCACGTGAACAATTTCGTGTATGTGCATGTATACACCCGAAACCGGTACATTATACATATTATACACGCGCGCGCAAACGTAATATGCGCAACTCTCGCGCCGAATTACGAAAGATAATTCAAGCGCGCGTGGGTGGCAAATTTAATTTCCTTATACTGCAGCGGGCATCGCTCGCACTTGGGCAATATCCGCTCGTATTGTAACCTAACTGTATTTATATAATATAATATACGTGTGACGGATCAAAGGTATAACTTGAAATTCGACTATCTATGTATATATATAAACTAAATATGTGCACAGTATCAGAGCGGCGGCGCGCATTCGTCATAAGTGCACATATACCGGCAGGCATATAAGCGCTAGAGATGCATCCTGTACGTGTCGCGTACTATAAGCATGCGAAATTTCATCCTACATATGTATGTATATGTGGATTCGAGCTACACACACACACACACATGCGCAAGTATATGTACACGAGAGCGAAGCATTCAAATATGCACACACTGCGGGGTAATGCACGCAAGGCATGTACGGTTAGTTGCGGGCGTTCGTGCAATGGGAAACGCGGACGGGCGTGGGTGTCTGATACGCGCAGTGCGCACCCGAGAGAGAGAGAGAGAGAGAGAGAGAGAGAGAGGGAGTTTACTTGAGATTTTGGCCCGTTTCCAACGTTCATCTCTCTCTCTCTCTATCTATCTATCTCGCTCGCACACTCGTTATAGCGAGAGTTGGTTCGTTCGCGCCCCTTTAGTATGTGAAATCTAACGAGCTTGGCGCTTTACCTCTATACGCTTTCCAACCTCTCTCTCCCTATACAGTCGTTTACCTGCACCTCCCCTCTTACCGTCTCCAACGCCACACACTCTCTCCCCCCCCCTCCCCCTCCGTATTCATCAGGAGGGCCGACTACCAACGTGTACTACAAGCAAGGGAAATTCCAGTCGCGAATCGAACTTAACGCGCTACGGCTCGGCCTTTAAATGCCCTCGTGTGGTTTCCCTTAATTTCCGCTTCATTTTTTTTGCCTCTATTTTGACTCCTTATCCTTTTTTTTTCTTTTACTTCCGGTTCTCTATCTCTCGCTCAGCTCTGTGTAAGAGTTTTTGGGATGAAAGTCGGTGATTATTCATTTTCGGCGCGCAGATTTGCCGAATCGATGGTGGAAATCGGTTGGAGATATGCTATTTAGGGAGGAAAAGTAGCGTAGTAGTAGAGAAATGGAGAATTGAGATTCTTAAATGACGGCGAAGTCGTGAGATTGGAGACCGATAAACGATGATGTCCACAATTAGCGAATTTTTAGAACAGATTACGTTCTTCACGAGTTACGTCGATACACCGAGTACCGATAAGATCAAACGTCACGATGACCGGTACACTCGCGTCCTATCGCCAAACAATATGTTGCTTTTGCTTCGTGCGCAATCGTGCAATAAAATCATTGTTGTCTGTTTTTTTCGGTTTGGCCAGGACTCGACTCGCTCAAGAGTTGCAAGATGAGATCGCGAACGAAGCGTACAACACCGAGAAAAAAATGGAGATCGAGGCGGAGCAGATGATGATACGAAGGAGGCAGCTGCACCAAACCAACCATCGTATTAACGAGCGGAGGAAGGCTTTCATGGATCACGCGTTACAGTGCGCGGCGGTGGACGAGGTAATAATATTCGTATCAATCGTTATCGCTCTGCACGCTACAGAAGAAAAGGATCTTATTCAGCTTTTTTTCTTAAGCCAATAATCGATGTATTTGGAGATAAATCATATCTACAATTTATGGCTTCAGTTTTGCTTGCTCGAAACAAAAAAGAAAAATAAATAAATACAATTGATACAGCAATTTATATTAAAACGATAAGCACGTAAACAATGTCTCCATCTAAAATTATAGATATTCCATTTAATCTTTTTCAAGCTTATTTAAACTTAAAGTCTACTACTAACTCTAACTATAGTAATCTAAATATTTTATTAACAAAGATCATGAACGTTGTTAAAATGGAAATTGGTCTGCATAATAGATTGCACAATAACAATTAATATTTAATTTAAAAAAAAAAAAAATATACAATAGAGAGAAGCAGGACTCACCCATTTTCCGCAATGAATAGCTCCGCGCTTTATTAAAATACACATATATATTTATAACGAACTTCCCCGCACACACATCCATTCGCCATTTCATTTTCATTATAGTGGGTGAACTACATGGCCTGCGACGGCTTGCCAAATGCAGCTGCACTGCCGGATTTGAATAGGTTCCTCTGTCTGTGGGCGCTCGAGGACGCGAACGCCTCCATGAGGACTCTGCCGAGACAATGCGAAATCGTGATACACGTGAGAGATACGTCTAATCCCTCCAACTTTTTTTTTCCATCCCATTTCGCTCTATGAAATTTTCTGATTTTCCTGAATACCTATTTTCATTTGTTACACAGTTGATCAGGCAGCTGGACGAGATCATTGATTATTCGCTGCAGATCGAGCCAAATTACTTGAAAAACTGCAGAAAGGTTTGACATTGTTTGTATACCAGTACATGCACTTTTGATTCTAGAGTGGCTTCAGAAGGAGTTCAGTATCTATTTTTTTTTGTTCTGTGTAATAAAAGTTAAAAGTCGCATTTTTGCTTTTTAAAACTGTGAAACAAGAAGATATAAAATAAAAGATTGTTTCAGCTAAAACAATGTTAGTTAACACTAGTTACCAGTTTTAATATTAATTTATAAGCTACACAATAACAGATTGTCAAAACTAAATAGAATTTTTTTAGAACCCATATATCGTCGGTACGGTGGAAAAAGGCCCCGTCTGAAATTTGAGCTTGGAAAAGGTCGTATCTGGCGATCATATCTTTTTATTTCAACTTTAAGTTGGTAGCAATGAGACGGTGAACTAAAATTATTTATTTATTTATGTATTTAGTTATTTATTTATAAACAGGAGTTACCCCTTACATATAAAAATAATTCAGAATAGAAAAACAATATGTAGGGGACTAATAATATTATAATACTATGCGATTCATTGCATAAATTGTAAACAAATAAATAATAATAATAGCAATCTTACTATACTATTTTAATTTTAATTTTCCGTTTCATTACTATCGACTTAAAGATGAAAAAAAAATATGCTCGCCAGATAGGGTCTTTTTCCAAGCTCATATTTCAAATGGGGTCTTTTCCAAACTCAAATATCAGAAGGGGCCTTTTTCCACCGAACCGACGATATGAATAGTATAAAGAACATTGACATCTTATAAAAATCCAGAGATTTGCAACTCCGTGAATGTCTAAAGTACATTTCCCCACAATTTGTCCCCTTAAAGATACTCTCCCATTGTACAGCCCATTATCAAACATTGTTCTTTGCAATGCAGATACGTCAAACGTTTCGGAACAGGCTGCATTTCTGGATAGACATGGCGAGCTATTATCTTCTACGGCAAATCGAGAAATACACAATCAGGATTGATTTGCAGAACGCGAAATACGTGCAGCAATTAGCGCCGCTTGTCTGCTGCTTCTGGGCCCTGATAAGGCTGCCGGTTAGCAAGAAAATAATCGCCGAGAAAGACAAGCAAGTACCCATGAATTTACGCTATTCTTTTTACTTGCGCAAAAAAATGAACTCGAGCAAAACGAAAGTAGTGAATGATAATCATTTATTTAGATCTCTAGGTTCTTTGTTACCGGAGTAGGTCAATTATGTGACATTTTGTCTCAATACGTTGTCGATATTTCAAGTTTATAGGATCGAGTAATTGTTTTAAAAATGTCAAACGATTATGATTCAATTCGACAGCTTATAATGCACCATCGATCGGAAAGTCGGTCAATCGCGCGTAGCCGAGAAGAAAGAAAAAAAAAAGGAAGGCGCACAATGCCTTCGATCGACCTAGACAGCTAAGACAAAAGAGTGAGAGAGAGAGAGAGAGAGAGAGAGAGGGGGGGGGGGAGTGAGAGAGTAAGAGGGAGAGAGAGAAAAAAAGAGAAAGAAAAAACACGGACTTACATTCATTTTGAAGAACTCGTTAAGCCGGCACACGCCCGGTCGAGCTGTCGACCGAATAAATCACCGAGCTTGAAGGACGTTCATAGAATGACAATAGGCAAACGGAGAGAGAAAAAAGCAAGGGAGAAAAAGTTAGAGAGAGAGAGAGAGAGAGAGAGAAAGAAAGAGAGAGACAAAGAGGAAGACGGAGAGAGAAGGACAGGACGAGGACATTTTTTTGTCTGCTTTAAAATTTCCGCCATGCGCCTAGCCGGTCCTCTATTTCTCTCTTCTCCTCAAAAGTCCCGAGGAAAAGAAAAAGTAAAAGGGGAAGGCACGTCGCCTTATCCTGCGGACGTACGATGCGGCAGTCTCGATATATCCAGATTGACGGGGACGCGAGTAAAAGTTGAGGCATCATGAAACTTTCGTGTTAAAATCCACTACTTTTGTGTATACGTCTTGCAACACTATGATTTTAATAATTAAGATTGATTTTCGACCGTTTCTCCAAGTTTGTGACTTAACTTTTTAATTAAGATGTAAAGAGATTGCAATAGAGCTAGGGATAGGAATTTACTATTCTACGTTCGATTTTCTATAAAATCTTAGAATTTTGCCCTTATAAAAGTTTTATATCGATACTCTTATAAAAGCTTCCAGCTTGGAAGAAATTCCTTTTCGAAATCCACGAAATTTTTAAAAGAATCCATAATTATCTCATTTTCAACATTCTACTATCGATCCGTACACATGAGACAACACGACGGTGAAATATGAGGTCAGCGAAGAAAAATAGCACAAAACAAAAATTAATAATAATTATATATAAAAGATGAAAAAACGAAAGGGGGTAAAGTGCAGAAGCTTGGAGGTAGGGCAAAAAGAGTGGAACAGCAAATGAGTCGTCGATGATTGAGGCGGGGGCAAAAGGAAGAAACAGAATGAAAATGGAAAGGAATTTGCAAATAGTGCAGAGACTCACACGAGTCTTGCCATTAGATTTGCATTTATATTGTATTTCGCGATTTATGGAAGGCTACTTGTCTTGTTCGAGGAGTGTTATATACGCGGAACCTTGAATAATCTTGCGAATATTTTACTCGAACCTCGAAAAAAATCTCGGGTATCTCGGTCCACACACTTATTTCTCTCTTTCCTTGGCCTCCGCCGACGCTGCAGCAACAAGCACGAAATATCCATTTTCGTTTTTTTTTTGCTTTTGCCCAACGTTCTCTTTCGCTGTTGCCGCGATAATAGAAAGTGAGTTTCTCATTGTTTACACTTGGCCGAGGTGCACAATCCATCTCTCACAAAATCCAGGATGAATTCTAATTTTAGATTGAAAAATACTATGCATCAGTGTTGGCGATGGAGGAAAAAACTAATTATTGCACGGTAAGTTTCGAGTCTGATCTCTCACAGTCTGGCTTATCTAAAGTTAGTCTTAATGTTTTGCAATGAAGCTAAGAGCCATGCCCGATATTTTTTGGCGCACTTGGCTTTAACTGTCATTTATAGATTATGATTACGAGGGGAATAAATTAAAGCTTCATACGCGGTAAGCGTTGGATCGCGCGCAGCACTTTGTTTGCAGGAGTAATTTGAATAGCGCTCGAGGAAAGTAAATTACAAACTTCTTAGCCCGAAAGACTTATACGAGCATTTTAATGGCCATGTAAATAAAGATCCGCAACGCTGTGTGTGCTATGTGTGCTGCTTTTTTCTTCTTCTTCAACCTGAAATTTATCGTCTAGTTCTATGATGATAAACAGTGCTCGATTTTAAATATAGCCTTCACTAAATAATAATTTTCCTTTGAAACCCGCGCTTCCCCTGCAGAAGAACTGCCTGGCAATGCGCGCGCACTGTTAAATGATCAAATTGCGCCTTAATTCATAAATTCAACGGACGTGAAAGTCCATTGTTATATTGGCTAAGCAACAAAAGCCATAAAAAGTCCGATGCTTGCAGTGAACATTCGTTGCGCAACTTTGAAATTATTGCGCGCTGCTGCTCCGTTTTGCTCTCGAGATTCCCCATTGTAAAATTCTCATTCAATTGCATGTAAACAATTAAACCATCGAAACTATTCACGAGTGGTTTGCCACTCGTTCATCGAATATCGCGAAGGATAGAAAAGAGGAGATCAAATATTGTCCTTGCAACAACATATAGCCACGCTTTAAAATAATCTACCGGTACACTTTCTGCGTCAATGTCGGGGACAGATAGCGTCAGTTGAAAAATGACGAGCAATTAGGAAGGAAAAAAAACTGTGGGCGCGGAGATAAAAGAAAGATGTAGAAGAAGAGTCAAGGGACCGAAGATGGAGAAACAGATAGAATCGGGATGGCGAGGAAGAAAAAGTGACAAAGTGTCGGATAAACCGATGCGACAACGCTGACGTCTGTGAGCACCCAACGATTTACGCTGCCGATGAGTACAGCGCCAAATCAAACTCGACGCGTTGCAGAGCCTGTTTCGATGACTGTACCTCGTTTTTTGCGTGGGTTTTAATGAGCTTCGAGGGTTATTGGGTTATGCGGAGGTAATAAAAGTAAGTTTTCGATGTATTTCTTTATTCGAAGGATGATTTATATAAGCGTAATTATGATAAATTCGAAAAAGTTAAATTTTACAGATTTTAATTTATTGAACTGGTTATTCAACATGTCTGAATATTCTACTAATCTTAACCCATTTCTCAGTAGTTTTATAATAGAGTCTATTCTATAGATTATGCAAAAAATGGTGTGCAGACAAGGAGAAGCGAGGGCTATTCATTTGTAAAAAGTTGACGATCGTACGAAAGTTCGCACAGACTCGCCTGCGATGAATAAAGAAAAATAAATAATTGCAAATAGCCCGGAGCGCGTGCACTTCATAATCGCGGAATTCGAAAATTATGGAAGAGACTAATTGAAAAGAAAAGTTGATGTAACGAGAGCATTCACTACAAATAAAAGGGGGAGGATTTCTTTGTGGCACTTCGTTTGGTTCATTAAAAATCAGAAAGGAATAGAATTACTTGCAATATGATTTATTTCCACTACACTGCTTGAAACTTTTTATTTTCCAAGGCTATATGGATAAACTATTAAATATCCTCAGCTTTTATAATAGCCTGTAAACGGAGAAAAATGTTTAACTAAAGTTTAGAAATACGCTATGATACTTTAGAAAAAACTATACGAATTTGGTCACAGGCTGTTAAAAGGAAGAAAAGAACCAGAATATGCAGTAAATTTTCTTACATTCTTCACTAATTTCCCGACCGGTCGACGCATAAAAAAAATCTTATTTAATTTATTATTTGTATTTATTTGTGTTGTCTAGAGTATAATATATGAAAGTTTCTTAGATAATAGTATAATTAAAGCACCAAGCGAATAAAGTGGGCTATGGACACCCTCGGGTAAGTTGCCGCCCGAGGGAAGAGAGGTGCCCATAGCCTAATTTATTCCCGAGTGCAATATACGATTTTTTAACATACCCATAAAAAAATAATTAATAAGATGAAAAAAATTTTTAAGCATTTTAAAAATTGTATTAAAAAAATTATTATAGTTCTAAAATTTAGAAATTGTCAGGACTAAGACCAAATTAATATAGTTTCTCTTGAAAATGCCTACTGAAATTTGTTAATTTTAGTTCAAATTTCTCTCCATGTACCTGAACTACATTACTACAGTTTTTCTTCGGTCAGTACTAGTTTTCCTTTAACAAGTTCGTCTTGTACTGATGTATATCATACCTATACCGAGTGAAAACATTTATATACATACAATTATTATTCGCTGAGACATAGTTTATAGAATGAACATACAGAATTCCGAGCGCTATAAAAATATTCACCACTTTGCAAATCACTTTTTATTGCACTGTCAATTAGGAAGACTAAAGTGCCATCTTGTTTTGCGAGTCTCGATTATCTTAAATTAAGCCCTGAAGAATCACTCGACTCGGCAATAAACATAAACGTTTGTCATGGGAGTCTTTCAATTAAGCCTCGTAATCGTTTTTAATGTTACCGCCACAGCAACTCTATCTCTCACTCTCTCACACTCGCTTTGCCTCTACTACTGGATCATTAAAATTTATATGCCACAGTGTCGTTATGCTTTTCGATAAATTTGCATCACATGCCGTGCACACAGCAAAATTGATGTAGCGCCATGAAGCTTTAGATTACAGGGGAAGTGCCTCGGATATCGTTCACGATATGCCGTTTCGTCTATAAATAAAATAAACTCTCCGGAAAAAGCTGGAGTATTTATTTTTTTGCTCTTGTCGTTTTAATTGAAATGAATGACGCACTTTCGGGATCCTTTATGATACGCGCAATTAAAATTATTTGAGAGAGAGAGAGAGAGACGTGGAAAATCCGGAAGTTTTGTTGCTGTGTAACCGGTGTTTGTGACGCACTGCGAGAGCAGCGACTTTCACGCGTGCGTCGACGACGACTTTTTCCCGTGGGAAATTCAAGAATCGAACGTGTGGTATGTGAATTTAAAGGGCTTAGGTATAGGTACCAATCACTTGGGGTTAGCAGGGAAAGTTGTTTATTTTAACTGGTTTTGGAAAGCATTAAAAACCACGTCGCGATATGTTATGATAAAAAAACGACGCTCATAGACTAAATTTTTCATAAGCCGAGTCTCCTACTGGGCTTAACTTTTTAACAAGCAATTAAAATTTTTAGTTTATGTATAGAAAGCTTCTTGTATGTATAGAAAGCTTCATTGTCCCGATAATATAGAAATTAAGATTTGGGTATTGTATCTTGCTGACTAGTTCCCAAATAACAAGTCGTGCCTCAAACTTCCAGATATGGTCGCAATAAATTTGTGAAAATCCCTTGTAAATTGAACGATAAAATAGGTACATAAGTCCAATCATAACGATAAGGAACTCTCGAGTGCAAAAAAAGGAAGAAAGTGAGCATACAGAGAGAAAAAAGAAGGAAAAAAATGATAGCTATATAGTCCACCAAGTTTTGCGGCGTCTCGTAGAGTCCCAGAGTGGAAAACGGCTTCTGCACTTTAATTATTATCGTCACGTTATAAAGTTTAATCAATATATAATATGCTCGACTTTGCTCATTAGCCCGGCGCGCGTCTCTCTGGCATTAAGCTTCGCGAAGGTGGGAGCATGTTTTCACGTTATAAGACGCTAAACCTCCTATAACAACCTATCTAATAATCTACTCTCTTTCGGCGCTTTAATTTTTTCTCTCTTCTCGCTTTTTTGCTATTTCATTCTAGTCGAACTTTGATACGCTGAAATTTCTTTTTTTACCTCGTCGTTTTTCGTCGTAAAAATATATGGTTCATAAGCCCTGGGATTCGAACGTTTTATTATAAGTGTAAAAAGTTCGACCTTCGCGAGGTGCCCTAAGGTATCACAGGTTTTTTTAATCAATATTTCCTCTCGCGTAGAGCTCAAACGTTCGAGTGCAGCTGTAAAAAGAAATGCCTTCTCTTTCTCTGCGTAGTTTTGTCATTTTACTTTTTATAGCGTGGATTTTTTTATATATATATATATATATTGTCTTTTGTGAGTATAAATAGAGTATAAAATGTAAAAGCAAAGCAGTGAAAATTTAATGTTTCTTTAATAAATCTATGATTGTTTGAGTTTGTTCTTTTTGTATTCATTTAAATTTATTTAACTTTTTTTATTCTGTTTAATTTTATTTAATTTAAATTTATTTAATTTGCAGTATTGAGAAACCTTCACTTAACGCGAGCGTAAAATAAAATATCAATAGGAGAATAACTTTAAATTGCACGTTTATAAGACACCAATTCTATTTAAAGCACATTCAGGTTTAATTGCGTATCCTAACTTGTAATTTCCTAACTTGGATCATGGCAGTTGAACGGTTAGAACAGAAATTTCTTGAGCGTTTATATGTGATATTCCTTATATTTACGTTGCCGTACAAATTATACTAATTATAATATTCTTATTTTATATTAATTGTACAAAAATATAAAACAAAAATAATTTTATTGTAATAAAAATTACAAAAGTAAAAGTAAATCAACATTTTCCTAAAAAAAACCACGGCCAATTCATTCGTCCTCAGCTCCTCTATTTACTAAAATTCTTCTATGTATGTAAATTCCATAAGCGTCTCAATTTGGTAAAAATTTTCGTTTCTCAAAATTGTAAAGTCTGCCCATTCCAAATCTTCTTTCTTTTCGCTACGTGCAGAAACATGAACAGAAACTTTCTTTAAGAAATTTTTTTAAATAATTCATCTTGTCGATATAAGTGACTATTTCATCAGTGTATGGTTAGAAAATTAATTCAATAAAAAAAAAAAACTTGACTTGCTTTTGGAAAAAATACTATCGTATTCTTTGTTCAATTTCATTTCCAAAATATAATGATTAAGTTTCTTTCTAGAAATAAATGAAAAAGGAATAAAAGAAGAATAAAATGATGTTCAGATGATGGACTGGACTGCAATACTGTACGCTCTGCATTGTACCTCACATCACGCTCCTTTTCTCTCTTTTCTCTACGCGAACGTCTTTACTGCCTCTTGCAATTGTACAGCACACTACACAAATATTCAAGAATCGCATGCTCTCGTATATAAAAGCGTTAAGCGTGCTCAACACATGATAAGGTGACTTAACGTCCTTTCACAGTCTCTCACTCTCCCCCCCCCTCTCTCTCTCTCTCTCTCTCTCTCAGCGAGTGCGTGTGTGTTTGCGTATACGTGTTAGTTACACCGTAAAGCATAATTTAGGTGTACCGGCAGGATGTATGTTCCCTTATTTTAATCAGGATATTAAGATGTTTTTTTTTGCTGCTTGCGCAAAAATTCAATTTGGCTCAGGCCTTGAATATTAATGCGTGCTACTTCGCCGCTAAATGCATGTCAAATGTGTAACAGATCGGGTAGCTGTCATTCCGAGAGCAATAGGTTTTTACTACTTAAAATACAAAATAATACAGTTCAGAAATAAGCTTTTATAGCTTTATCACCGCTTGTCTCGCTATGCATACGTACACTTAGTTTAGAAAAATCTTGCACAATCTAGACATCATAAAAGTAATTTACGTGTATCATAAAAGTATTATAGTAACGCATACTTGCAGCATTAATCAACAATATACCAATAATTCCACAAACTAAAACTTAGCATGTCCATAAATTATCAACAAATAAGCAGCAACATCAGTCGCACCTCCCCAACCAACCCACACACTGATCGCGAATCATAATATCCAAATTAACAAATGCACGTCCACCGTAAATCAAAAGTGCTTCGCGTAAATCCTCGAAAAACAAGTACACACCGCCACCCACACACGCCGCTCACAATTATTGCGTCCACCCCACAGTAGAAAGGACGTAAATTACTCTGGGTAAAAGAGAGAATGAGAGGGAGAGAGAGAATCTCGACAGAATATAGATGATGGCGAGACGTCGAGAGGTGGCGTGTACCGTATAATATAGCGTGACTCGCGCGACATCGACGTCGTAGCTTCGCCATCCTATAAATCGTAAATACAGGTCAATTAACCTGGAACTTTGATTATTATACGTTACACGAGGTAGTGACACCGCGAATATGGATAAAGGCGTGAAAAAACAAAACTCTCGGCGATCCTCAGAACTACGCGAACAGACGGCTTGTATAGATCGATGGGGACACATCACACACTATTTTCATAGTTGAATGGTCTGCATAGAAGGAGGAGAAAGAGCGGATGTTCAAATTGAGAAATTATCGAATTCGACTCAATTATATTCATTGAATCAATGCAAACAGTGAAAAAGTTTAATTAGAACTGCACTATAAATGTTGCATGCTGCAGCTATTATAAAAAATAATATGTTTTTCAACACGGAAATGGTGAGTTTCGGTTAGACAGATAAAAGGTCGTATCTATTTATTTACTTTCTCGATGACTGTTGTCAATACCGAGAAAAATGGTCAGCTCAATTAGTCACAAGCTATTAACCCGTACTAACAATCTCATGAGCCGCAGCTGTCAGCAGTTAAATCGCTCGTCCAGCCGCTCAGCGTACAATATCAGTCCAAGTCCAAGTGCACTGCAGCAGCAGCTATCTATATATAGCTAGTCTACCTTTGCTCGCTGCCTGTGCCGCCCTTTGAAGAGCGATAAATGCGAAGCTCGCGACCACGTGCTGCCCGCGGCGGCGCGGCGAGTCTCCGGAACCGTACGGCACACAGAGTCACGAGCTCACAGGGCACGCAGCCTCAAAACTGAGCTCCTCGTTGCAGGTACAATATACGGTATGCGGTAGTACAGCACAAGGCCGAGGAGAAAAAAGCGCAGCCGAGCCAGCGGCAGCAGCCAACGGCGACCAATAGCTTCCGGCGGGGGAACGGAAAAAAGGCCTCCTTCGAGTGGCGCGCGGCTTCTCCTTCCCCACCGCTCACATAATTAAGCCTAATTAAGGCGTAGACGCCCGGCTGCATAGTGGATATACTGACCTTTCACATGCGTACACCCGTCGTCTGAGTGTGCACGTGCAGTTTGCATTAGGGAGTGAGGTTTGCAGAGAGCGGCTGACGCGCATATCACGTCGCCGATGCAGTTCGCGAGCTTATTATATTGACTCGGTTCCGCTTTCCTACCTTATCCATATTCTTTCTCGAAATTCCTTACCCCCGGCTCTCTAGGGGTTAACATAGACTTACATGAGAAACGATATATTCTGAACAATTATACTCCTAAAATTTTTATAGAAAAAGTATGCAGACGAAAATGAAAACAGAGACGAGTTTTGGCATGTACACAACTGGCTTCAAAGTCTTAATAGAGCTTTAGGTGCGTCGAATGTTACAGATTAATAGAATATAGTTGCGTCAAGCATTATTTATAATGCCAATCTTGTCATCGTTCACGTATGCCAGGGATAATAGACATTTAAATATAGACCGACTTTATTATTCATATATATATATACGTAAGTTCCTGCGGTAAAAAAAATATTGATAAAAATTTATTATTTATATGACTATAATTCCAGTATTCAATTGAGGAAAAAATATCGGGAACCGAACGATAAAAAAGGCAGAAAATAATCGATACATGTTAGCTCGGTAGCAAATTAGAGCCAAGTATAGAAGTATACTCAAAGTTATTCAATGCAGGATAACTATCATAACACGGTAAGTTATTCAACGCAGGATAACTATCATAACACGGTAAGTTATTCTTCTTTCGCGGTAGCAACGGAAAGCTCTACTCGGCTTAGCGAGATTTACAGTCCGTTAAATCTTTCCGCCGTTTAACTCATTACGAGTCTAAATCGAGCCAAAGTTTAAAGTGATAAACGATCTTATAGCGACTCTCTGCAAGTATCCTCGGTACTTTTTCTGCTGCTGCCATTGCTACTGCTGGAACCCGCCATTTCCAGCTGTGGGATCGATAATAGACTGCTCGATACGAAATAAGTCTTCTCTTTGTGAAATTAGATATAGATCTAAGGTTAACAAAAAACAACAATTCGTATTGAGATTTGATTTCGAGACAAGCATTTACATGCAACAAAAATGTGTGTGCGTGTGTGACGATGGTCAGGGCTACTGTAGCATCGTACATCTCCGACTTACATAAAAGCGAAGTGAGGAATTCCTTGAAATACGAAGAGTTCGCTTACGTCCGATTTTCTTTGCTCCCCCTTCTTCTTTTGATTTCTCTTTTTCTCTTTCCCTTTCTTAGTTTACTCCTCACTCTCTTTCTGTTTTTACTGCACTCTCGCTTTATATCAACGAAAATATTTCTGCGAATGTTGTGTAATGGAAGGGATTGATCTTAACAACAGGAAACCGCTCCAAATACAAGGGAAACTTTTTTAAGTTTTATTTTGGAACTGAGCCTTTTTATGACTTAGAGACGATTATTCGTTTTTTTCTGCACCTATACTTTTTTCATCGAGTGTACAAGTTCTTTTTCTGTTACGGAATGGAATGTTAGTATACTTGGCTGAACTATTTTCTTATTTTGAAAATAAGACTATAGAGACAAGAATATGATACTATTTTCATCACGGATAAATATATTAAGGGGATGTATTAGAGTCGGAAAGATTCCAGTCTGTATTTACATTAGTTTTGGTATATTCTTTAGCTTGCTTATTTTTATTCTACTCATTACTCACTTTAATGTTTTTCGATATATTATTCTTATTAGTTTGGCTACTGTTTGTAATATTCTCAGGACTTTCACATTACTGTTTTCAGCTAATACTAATGCTTCAGGACTGATATTTGTAATTTCAGACTGACTAGTGGAATTGTAAGTTCTAATTTCTTCTGTTAGCTTCAGTCTCGGTTAAAATTGCTTGCAAATGTGCAATTATCTTAAAGGAATAAGCCTGAGCCGTGCAATTGTCTTAAAGAAAAAAGATATACATTGAAAGTTGTGCAAAAACGAAAAGCCGATGATGAAGAAAAAACGACTCGAGAATAGAAAAAATATCGAAAATGATACATTGATACTAAATGAATATAGTTAATATATATTAGCTTAATGGAAAAAAGGTTTTATAACAACTTTTTAGGGCAAAAAGATTTTATCTCGCGAAAAATATATCGCACAGCTTGAGGGGAGATGCGGCGCTACTGCATGCCTTTAAGCGTAAATAAGAATTTCACGTAAAAATCTGTTTCAGATCGGTCCTTCGAGACTTGATCATAAAAGTTGCGAACTATCCGGGGCAAGTTAAGAGCGACGTAAAACGAAAAGCATGTATATTTTCAAGTGGATCCTTAGCGAAACAGCGCGTCAAAAGAAAAAGTGCTGAGCACTGCACACAGCCGCCGAATTTCGCTACGTAAATTTCTTTGCGAATAAGAAGTGAAGACCGATCGCCGATCATTCCACGCCATTATACAAATCTTAACCCTATTGGAAGTTTATCTTCTCTCGTAAAAGAGTAAAAGAATTAAAGAAGGGATCAGTAAAAGGACTCACGGCTATTAAATGCAGCACGTAATGGACACTTTGACGGATGCGATCGGTGCGAGCTTCAGTCGAAAATATTTATCGACGTCTTCGTAACCTTACGAAAAGTTCTCCTGAGCGCGAGATCTTTAACGATGCATCCACACCGCCGCCATATAACTGTTCTATTATTTCTCTCTACTGCACTGCTATTCGCTATTATCCTCTTTTCTACTCTCCACTAGATTCAACCCTGCAGCCGTTCATTACCTCCAACACCAGGGAGTATTTCGCGCTGTTCGAAATAGTCCACAAATTTTGCGGAGACAATATTTTCGTAATGCATGAGTACTTGTGCATTATATCGTTTATATAACTTTTGAACAAGGTTAACTACTTGGTAGATTGGAAAATTTACTGTATATACCTAAGATTCTGCTAGCTTTTCATCAAGGAGAACATGGAAGACGATCGCACGGTAGGACTTGGAACGCTTCGAGTATACATCGTTCGTCCTTTATGTCTCCTCCATCCCTTCCACGTTTCACAGATCGCACCGTATAGGTCTTTACGATCGCGCCGTCAACGCGGCCTTGCAGAATAGTTCACTAGACAGAGAAGCGTTGGAGAAGCTAACTGTCCCAAAAGTCGTTTGCATGTTCCGCACACTCTTGCCCAGCTCCTCCGCGCGCTCCACTAGTTGCTTAATGGACGGGCGAAATTCTCACTGGGCTGCGACCGAAACGACTTTTCGCAATTTCCGAGATTCGCCTGCAGAGAAGCGCAGCTACTACTTTATACGCCAGCTCCTTCTTACAAATCGCGTGCGCGCTCTTTTTACTGCTCGGCGCATCACATGCACGTGCACGTGGAGCAGAGTGAAAAGTCTCGGAGCGCAAGTCTGATGAGCATACTACCTACTGCCGAGGAGTTTGCGGCGAGCGAATCTTTGCCGGGAGCTTTAGCTGCTGCTGTTGCTGCTATTTCGCTCGCATGTTCTGATCTATCAAACGCACGCGGATGCTTTTACTATGAGGCGGAGACTTGAATTTATCTGTGCGTTTTTGGGTTGGAAAAGAGCGTCGCCGCTAGAAAGAAATGAGTTCTTGCAGTACGAGTGCTTAAACGCCCGATAGTTTAAACGCGAAAAATAGTGGATTGGCGCATTTGACTTGAAATACTTTGAAATACTATAATCCGGCCCCATTAAGTGTCATTCAATTATTCCCATACTATTTAAGCCATACTATTTAAAACTGACGCGATTGCGCGCATGAGAGAAACTCTGACACACGCACATTCAGATATAAAACCAGTAGACGCGCACAGGCACAGTAAAATGCGTAGCATAGAAGTGCAAAAGAGGTTGGCAACAAAATAATTAATCTGTACGCGAGCACCTACTCTTTCCTCGGCAGGCTATACAGTTATAACGGAGGCCGCAGCAACGCGTGTTGCTGTCATGTTGCTTCGCTCGGCGAGAATCGCGTGTGTCTCAGTTGCGAAAAGATTTGTATGTGTGTGTGGTGTGTGTATGCGAGCACTCTTGTCGTCGCATCGTTTGAAAGCCGCCAAGAGGAGCTCGCATTGTTTAATATCCACGCACACAATCTTTCGCGGGGTAGAGAGAGAGAGAAAAAAACAAGCCGTCAAACTTCAAAGCTCCCGCAAATGGGAGTCTGAGGGAATTCGAGGGGCTGCGCTGAATTCGCCTGTCTGGTTCACGACTTTGACGTTGATCTGCTCGCTGATGTGTACCTTTGATGCCCCTCCCGGTCTTTTTTCTACCTCTTTACCTTTCGTATACATCTCGAGCGCTACCCTTTGGAGCTTTGTGTGTGTGGGTCGGAAAATTTCGGTGTAGCTAATGACGCGAGCAATGGCGTTGGAAAACGTTTGTCGACCGACGTGATACTCTGAGGTAGATATTACTGTTTGTTTTTGCAACATCGCCTATTTGTATCCTTCATTCCTTCATTTCCTGAATTTTAACTGAATTTCACTTCGGCTAAGCGATTAGCATACTCGGCGTGCGGAGAGCTGCGGACAAAAGAATTTCCGAGTCCTTGATGTGCACACGAGAAAAACAAACGTCCCGCGCCGAGATCATCCCCATGACTTGGCGACTAGACTTGAACCCTTTCCTTGTAATTCCATTTACTCCTCCATCTCTACCGCCAGTTTCCAATCTTCAAATTTTTCGTCCTTCTCTTCCACCATCTTCACTTTCCCTTTAATCAATAGATCTCTCGGTGACATTTGGTTAAACGACGTATGCCTAAATGGCTACTTTCCAGCGCATATATGTTTTAAGTCAATTTAAATATTATATTAATTTTATTTCAATTTGTACTCGTTTATTGTTATAATTTTATATCATTTTAATTTTATGCCATATTATTTAATATATTAAGTTTATCTCTTTATAGCATCGCTTCTATTTTACATTAGCGTGGAAGTACATTACTATGCTGGGTGATAAACTCTTGTATTTATTTATATCAGATTATAATTATTGTCTCGACTATTTGGACCTTGAGTCCTTAGTCTCAATAAATATCAACTCAACTCAACTCTCTCTCTCTCCGCCTCCATCCCCCCTCCCCTTCTCTCACGCGATTCGATCTTGATAGTTCGTCTACGCTCTCCATCTTCATTTTCAACTATTTCGCGCGTGAGCCCGTGAGTAGCGCCTCAATTAGGTGCGGACTGGTTTTATAGTAGCGGCTGTACGTGATTCTTTCGACGAGCCGAATAGAAGGATGAGGTGAGAACGGACATGCTTACTTCGACTCTTCTTCTTCTTGATCTTTCTTTTTTTTCTCCGCTCACGAGTAATCGACGGGATGGATTGACTAAGATATATTTGAGAATTGCAGCCTACTCATGTGTGTAGTTTCTCACGATTTTTTGAGTCGATCGATATTCAGTACGTCAGTTGTCTCGTAAGAAATCGAACGAGATTTCAATTGAACGAGAATTGCCATATGAAATTTGAACTCGAATCAAATTTAACATCAGAATAAGTTTTGAGCTATTCTTTGGTAGAATAATTAACAAATAGCTCGAATGCGGCGCGTAGTATTACAACTTGAATGTGCGTTTGTCAAATTGTTTTCTCTGAAATTGACAGAGTGAGATGTGCGCCCTGACGCTATGGCTCGTTCATGGGTACTTAACCGAGTACCGAAGTATTAAACTGTTTATTTTCTGAGTAAAAGGCCGCCAATCTAGCTTCGATTTTGTTTAATTTAATAAAAGACCGAAAAGCTCTAAATAGGCTTAAATAAATAAAAGTAGAAAATAATTGTCTTACCATATCTGACTTGTCCTACTTGACACTAAATCGTATATTACAGAATGAGCAATAACAAACTTAATCAACATTCTGCGAAGATCGAGTTACAGGTAAAAAGAAATGCTGGTATTGAAATAATTACCGATTCGGCATCTCGATAGAAATTAAAATCCCTAAACAGCGCACTCGCAATCTACAATTAATTATGATGCAAGGAAGGAGAGGATACTGAGCCTGAAGCAGCAGCAGCAGCAGCGAGGAAATTCAGCGGCAGCGATTCAAATTGAGGCAGAAGCGGACGCTGGCTATATACATACAAGCCTCTAAACAATGCCACACAGTAGCTGGCTTGACTACCCACTCAAGGCCAGTAAAGCCCTCGTACCCAGGCGTATCATCCACCATTCCAAGGCCGTTCCGCGCGCGCATAACCCCTTCGTCGTCGCAGCCTCCTCGTGCATCCCTACGAATCACCCTTAATGCCTCCCACCACCTCGCTCATCTCCCGTAGGAGGGAATCCATTTCTCGCGCGTGGCCGCCTTACGATGCCCGAGCGGCCAATCCACCTTTTACGAGGACTTCGATGGCTGCCTATGCTCCCGGCTTCTCTGCTTCGGGACTCCTCTTCTCTCTCTCTCCTACACTATATATGTGCGTGTGTGCCGTCCTATGGCTATGTAAATGGGCAGCCATGTACGTGACTGAGCAGCTGATCTACAGGCCGAGCGAGATGAGCTGTCTTTTCACATGTACCTATGATCCTTGCCTGCACCAGGAGAACGCAAGTAAGATTCAAATTTCTGATTGGAAGCTTTATTTATATGTGTTTAATTCAGTGGAGTTTTCTTCCTTGAAATCGATCAGATCGATAGCAATATCTATCGAGGGTTCTTTTCTCAAAGTTTTCTTGCTTACTTGTAACTTTTTACTTTAGCGTCAGGATTGAAAGCAACGAAATTCTTACTATCATCTCGTAACGACATTTTTGATCACGTATAATCCCATTTTGGCGCTGCAGCATTAGAAACCCTGCCAATGACCAGACAAGAATGTAAACATAAGCAAAAAGAAAAGCAGAGCAATGGAGGAAGAGAGATAGAGATGGATTCAGCATCAAAAGTCGCAAATAAAATGTTGCTCATGTCCCTCCCCCGCGTATATAAACATAGCAGTAGCGGATAAAAGCTCAGCGCATCCGTTTACAGATGCACGCCCGAGTGCCAAGTGTAATATCCTCGTAAATGCGAGTATATAAAAATATTGCAACTGCTGAGGAAAGCATCGCTACCTGCACAAACACCGGTGCGAACACGACTCTGAATAACACGTACATAAAATTATTTCGATTTCCCTCCTTTTTTGTTGGGTTGATATCGAATCTTTTTAGGCTGGATGTGCTACTTTTTAACAAATTCTTATTTGGACTACATTTGATAAGTGTAAACTTAAGGAATTTCAGCGGTTGACAAACAAAAAAATCACAGGACCCTAAAAATTTAATAATAGTACGTCTGCATATTATGAAATTATGGTAAAAATTTGGGGACATTTGACACCACCGATTTCGCGAAAATAAATTGTAAGCTTCGCTTTTTACACCTAAGCTCTTACGGAAGAGTCACTCAAGATTACAATAAAATGTGCGAATAGGATACAATTCGTGTGAAAAAGAAATAGATATAAGCTTTAATCTAGATGTGTTTCTTATACACACAATTGAAGTTTATTAAATTCTAAAATGGATGGGATGTAAAAAATCGATTTTACAATTAGAGTGCTACAACTGTTGACAGGGACAAATAAGAATCATACGGCATAACAAAGCACTCGCTGCGCCTGAATATCAATTTTTGTAATCTTAAAAATTATTTGTTGAAACTAATTGTTGAAAATTATAATTTTCAAATACACATATTTGTGATTAACCTGTATTCAACCTGTAGGGTACAAAACGAAGTATGTTTTAACGTAAGTAATAATGAGTTCAAGTATGAAGAATTCGCGTACTAGATTTTCATCCAGAACAATTCTTCAATTTTAGATATTACGATTTTTCTCGCTGACTTTCCTATAACATTATTACAAATTACGTCTACATAAACTGTATCTTATTGCAACTACTCTATTAGGTCGAACCAAGGCACACCTAAACTATACTTCTCGTACATAAACGATCGCTGAACTATATTAATAATCAAATACATGATGCGAGATGGGCGATCAATTAGTTTTGCCGAGGCATTAGCCGCGGTGAATATATTTAAAAATTGCAATATGGACTGAGGCACGCGCGTACACTTGGTATCATTTAGGAAGCGGTTTAATTTGCTCATTAGGATGGGAGTGGAGCTGCTACTGTAGCTCCTGCGCCACTGTTGCGAATTGCTGCGCATGATTGAGGAGAGATTTCTCCAAGGGACGCGACGGCCTGCGCGTAGAAGCCAAGCTCTACACTCCTCCTGCGTGCTTTATGACCTCGCCGAAGCAAATTGAAACAACGCTGTAAAGTGAAAATACATAAAGTATCATTCTTCGCTAAATTGCTTTTATCCTGTAGGGACTGAGCGGCGAAAGAGGTAGATTTTGTGACTTTGCATTGTGCCGAGCATGAGCTGCTGTGTTTATCCTTATTGATGATCTACAGTGAAGAATTTCTGAAGTGGAATTTTTTGATCGAGATTGAGTACCGGAGTTTTTTGAAATTATTGACAATTAATCTGTGGTTGTGAATAATGTAGCTTGACTTGTAAATTGAGTAAACAATGATATAAACTCTGGCTTTTAATTTATACTACAGATATTTTTCATGTAAAACTCTCCATTATTGCACGGAAGAGTAAAGAATGGATCCTAATAAAGTAATCAGTAAAAATCAATAATCTATACTTATTAGACATTTATTTTTTCATAACGATGATAAATAATTTAGTTAGGATAAACAAAGGTAGAATTTATCTGCTAGTCAATCCTACTACGCTTTTTGTTCTGTAATTGTTACTGAAAAATGTTGTTGAAAAAATAATAATATAAATTATCCTGATTAGCTGTATAGAGCGTTGCTCTTAAGGATTAAGTCAAGTTAACAGCATCCACATGGAGAAAAATACTCTCTTTAAAATTACTATAACCTTCACTAATGGCGAGACTGAGTCAAATTATAAAAAACTTTACAATAGTTATAAAACTTATTAGTATACATTCAATAATTTCGGCAAGTCCTGACACTGACAAATCATTAGAGTAATAACCAAAAATTGCTAACGTGTGTACTCAAAATTACACGAAGTAAAATTTCAATAACTTTATTTTTTATATAATATTATGAATTTTGCTAAACAGTGTAGTAAAATCAGTTATTTACACACTAAAAAATATTACTTTTGAAATTGGTATACCAAGCTTTTAAAATTTGATGTAAAGAATAGCAATAATTTTGAAAGTAGATGTTAAATCTGTGTTTTCATTTGTTAAGAAATCGCAAATATACTACGCAAATATACTACGTACGCGCTGGTCGACTCGACCAGGTACCTCCGTGCAGCAGCAACGCAGGCTGTACAGAGAGCAGCAGAAGAAGCTACAGCTGAGCCTTTCCGTACAGTGCAAGAGTTATAGCAAGGGCAAATAAATACACGGGAGAAACTGAAAAGGGCACGTGGGCGTGTGCTACACTCACATATAGCCAACGCAGAATGTGCGCAAAGAATGCGCCCTTGCACAAGCGCACACAGAGTCGTTTTATCCAGTGGCATGAACTGTCCCTTTTATACGATTGAACATAAAACGGAGAGATATCCTGAGGAAGGTTACAGCAGCAGCAGCAGCAGCGTTGGCTGTGTGTGCAGGGCTGAGGTAAAGAGGGAAGGCAAGGCTCGGGCGCGATATCGCTTTTACGATCCCCGAGGCTTTACTGCCCTCCCGTGAATATCGCTCACTGCTCCGACAGCAGCACCAGTACCAACCCTAGTGCTAGTAATAGTCCCTTGTGTGTGTGTGTGTGTGTGTGCGCGCGCGCGTGCGTGTGCGTATGTGAGAGCCTACCGCTGCTACCGAGCCAACCTGATTGCCTACACTCTAACCAAGCCGCTATCCCTCTTTCGTTTCCCTCAGCGCGTGGGTGCACGCCTCCCTGTGTCGCCAACGTATCGAGTTAAGGTTAGCGCGTTTGTTGCAGCTCTCTCCTATGTACTTACGGCCTACTGTACGCGTTCTTTGTCACACCTGCGGCCGTCTTTTTCGTTTTTCGTGTCTATTTTGTATTTTAATTTACCACGTACATTCAGTACTTTCTCAATGCGAGACTGCTCTTGAAACAGCGAGACTGTCAGTAAACGATGAGTGTTTTAAACTGGAATTATTTACAAGCAGATTACATAGTCTCACAGCTGCATAGCTTGCATTTCGAATTTTATGAAATTTATATATACGTGTATTTGCTCACTCTAATTGCCGGTGTATTTCATTAGTATACACGCATCCCCACCCTATGCGTGCAATACTGATATCCTGCATGAGTTCCAGTAATAGCTGCGCAGCAGTAGCTGTAGCATTTTGTTTGTATTTGTTTCAGTGTGTGTGTGTGTGTGTGTGTGTCTCTGCTCACGATGTATATATATATGACCACACGCGAATCGACATATGATCCGTTTTCAAAGCAAGACTATCGCCTTTCAAGCGACTGTATCTCCTGAATTTGCTTTGCTCTAATCTATCGGCTACGCAAATGATGCTAGCACTACTGATGCCGGTTTGATCTAGGCTTTATAAAGCGAGTTTGATGTAAAATGTATGCGAATGTTCCGATAGTATTTTAGATTCTGAGAAACAATAAAAAGGGAATTTTAATTTCTCTTCATTGTATAGAGTAGAACGGGGTAATGGTCGTCATTACGTAATTATGGTCACCCTTATTTTAAGAAATATAAACGCTGCCACGCCTTGATTTTAGCACTTTATCAAAGTCAATATAATTCCCAACCATTTCTATGTTCAAGTAATATTTAAAGTTTATTTAATAAGTCTTTATTTATTCATGTAGGAAACGCCATCTCGTAAATAAGCTTTATACATACTTTTATAGTATTCAATAATTTTGGCTTTGATTTTGCAATAATCTAGAAGATTCAAGAAATGAAATTGACCCAAAAAATTATTCATAAATTTTTTATATTGTCCGCAGATTTAAATTTAACGAGGCTTGTCGATTTGGGGTGCGCTTCCCATCAGAGCATCTTGCGAACGCATTTAAAGTTTAACAAAGGCATTAAATCAACGGTCACAGTACAAAATCAAAAGTAATGACATTAAGGAGTGTATTTATCCTGGTATTACGTAGCAACACAAGTTAGTTTTCTTATAAGAAGCAAATTTATGCAGGGACTACCATTACCCCATGACCGACCATCATTACCCCACAAATATTGCTTTCTTAGCATCTGGCAATTTTTTTATTTAAGCTCAGAACTAAATTATTTTCAATGTTAGTCAAAGTTACATAATGGATAGTTAAAGTACATACTTCAAATTAACAGTGCACACTTTAAGATACATGAAAATATATTTTGGAATAAAATATGCCTTCAAAGCTGAAGTGATCACCATTGCCCCGATCTCCCCCAATCAAAACAAATTTTATACAGATTACATGTTCCGCTTCATTAAAGAAATCTACTTATTTTTCAATATTCCTGATTTATAGTGCCAAGGACCCTATTTTTATACCATTTTCCTATCTTTTTTCCATACCAATCCCATCCTTTGATGCATCACGTCGTGTTTTGTCTCGTTAAAGGGCTTTTCTTCATGTCTTTCCAGCCAAGATCCTCTGCACATACCCTGACGCGCACAAAGAGGTGAAAAAGGTAATTTCTTAGAGCACAGAGCTACGAGCAAGATGAAGTGGGAAAAGGTGCGGGAGGATAGCAGGAGTCCGTGTATCCGTAAAAAGCGCGCGTAAAACTCGCCGCGGGCTTTTTTCAAGCCCGAGTAATATTACAAGTGATATTTTCTCCGCTGTACCTGCCCCCTTATTTTCTTCACTCCTATCAGATTGAAGGTACTTTTATGCATGACAACAAATTGAGAACGCATTAATGCTCGCAAATGCCATAACTTTATTGAATGAGTATTGCCAGCTGGATTTCATTCTGTGACGTTTATTGCAATTTACAAATAAGAATAGAACAGAATGGGCCAAAGAAATTTTTTAGCTAATTTATGCAAGTACGAATCCGAGAAAATACTGGATTATATATATACTGTGAATCATTAGAATTTACATTGTCTGAACAATGACAGATGCGTGGCGAAACGGTTCGTGTAAAAAGAATTTTTACACGGAGAAAAAAGTTCCATGAAGAATTACTATGTTCCGCAGTAATCAAGGGACAGAGTGGATTTATATAGCATAATTGCTATATCTGTAGAAAACTTTAACACAGATGGTATTAAAAATTACAATATTATATAGTAAAATTGTAAGCATAAAAAATGAAACATGGTTTTGTAATATTATAATCAAAATTAATTTAAATATTACCCAAATTTATATTAAAATTTTACTATATAATATAGCAAATTATGACCCTTTTAATTTATACTCTGTGTTCTCACAAATTTTATTAGAAAACATAGTAAAAATTGAGTAACTCTCTCGCGAATGTATAGATGTCGGTGGTAATACTATTGTATAGTATGCGAATACCACGATGGAAAATTTTATGTGCTTATATCTCGAGAACGGCTTAGTCCGCGGCAAAATGTTTTACACCAAACGAAAGAGCGTAAAATTTTGCATCGGAAACGATTTTTAACTCGTTTCCGATGAGTGTAAAGTTCCGAGATAATTAATCGAAAAGAAATAAGCGTTGTGGGGAACGCGGAGGGAGAGAGAGAGAGAGAGAGAATAAGATGAAGCAGCCTATTATGGTGTAGTGGAGTGTCACGTGACCTGCTGTGTTGACTTGCTTCATCGCGACATTGTTTTGTTTTATTTGACCATATTATTCGTGTATTG
>UELU01142126.1:2162-16482 GCA_900490025.1 Megastigmus dorsalis
ATATATATATGTGTGTGTGTGTGTGTGTGTGTGTGTGTGTGTGTGTGTGTGTGTACTTACGCCTGCCCTCGCCGACCTCCTTTGCCCTGAGCGCACCGAGCGTCACCGAGCTGGCGCATATCAGCCACCAGAAACTCCAGCCCAGGTGCATCCTTATCGAGGCTCCGCTCCGCCACATCCTTATATATATGTGTGTGTATATGTATATATATACCCCCGCGATCTATCCCCGCGAGTAATCCGCACGTAGATAATACGCGCCGCTACTACACACGCACTGCACACTATTGCAACGCGCACACACGCGGCGACGTATCGCGCGGGCCGTATTAGATTGATCGGCGGCGGGCGTGAGCTGCCGGCGGCTCACGTGGCGGCTCTTCGCATTTTTCTCCCGAGCTCGTTCCAACGGGGCGCATTTGTCAGCGTTCGCCCGCCAGACCGCGGGCTCGATCAAGCGAGCCGGCCCGCGCTGCCCTCATAACTGGACCCTTCGGCCTCCGGTAGCGCGCAAAGCCCAGCGAGAGGGAAAGGAGAAGCGGCGAAGGAGCGCAGGAAGCTCGTCCCGATCGGGTAGCGGTGCACGCGGAGTCGAAGCCGACGGTTCGAGGGCGCGCGTGAGTCTGCGGGCAGGAGGCGCTCCGCGGCCGAAAGCAACTGGCGAGGCGCTCGCGGGCTTGTGGCTCTTGGCGGCGCGCGCCGATACTGCACGCGCGCTCCTCTCGCTCTCTCTCTCTCTCTCTCTCTCTCTCTCTCTCTGCAGCAGGTCCGCTCGGCGCGGCGCGCTCCCAGCGGCTGCGCGAATATCCACTGCGACTCTCTCTGGTGCTGCTGCTGGATGCTGGTGGTTGGAGGCGGAGGAGGTGCAGCGCACGGCAGACCGACTGTCTATACCGGAGAGAGCAAGAGGTGACGGCAAGTGTTTGTCTTTGCCTATTTTGGGGATGGGCTGTACGAGGGAGAGAGGAACAAGTCGAGGCAGGAAGGTGAACCGCTCTGCCTTGCTTACTGTATTTTATGAGTCCGAGGGAATTTATTGCATAGTTGAGAGTTTGCGCGAGAGTCGCTCCTGAAGTTGTGCAGCGCGCCGAGCAGGTATTGTCGTCTTTCGCGGAGGATCAGCAGTTTATGCAGGGACTTTTTCTGTGACATTATCGCGTTGGTGAGGTAATGGTATGTGCGCGGTAGGTAGAGTCTAATCCATCGCTCGTTTGTTGTGAGTTTTTTTGGGGATTAGTGCAATTGAACTGTCCAACCGTATCCGAATGTTACTACTGTATCTTATTTTACAGATACTTTTGTACACAGAGGGCGGCTAATCGTTATGATACCTTGCTGGTCTTGCAACGAAACAGGGATCGTAAACGTTCTTTTCTTTCTTTAGCAATGTTCTACGTGAAATTTGTGGAAATAATTTGATGTACGTTTTTAATTAACAAACTCCTGAAACAGAGAGTTTAGCAAGACAGCGCAGAAAATACTTGGGCTATTATGCATATATTGAGAAATAGCTTTAATTTTATAAAAGAATTGTAAAACTATTTAAAAATAATTCAAAATATGTATATAATATACTTAGTTATCATCATATAAAATGATAATTTTTTTAAATTAATTAAACATTTTATGTATGGTATCGTATAAATCTCTTTGTGTATTTTTCCAAGAAAAATCTGACTCATATTTATTTTTTTCTGAAAACCACAAGTTCAAGAATCGAAAAAAACTCTTATGCAAAATCTGGTTAGATCGGTTAAGTCGATTTTACTGAAGTCGTAGTTGAGTAATGTTCACTAAAATACTTTGTTCAACATTGCGTAAGAGGTTAAGTATATTCTGATCAACATGTCTCGTTCAACTGTTAAAGTAAATTTAGCTTAGCCCTTAAGTAATATCTGCTTGGAAATTTTTTTCTGTTAACGTGGTGTTGAGGATTATTTTAGTCGGTGTAAGAACGGAACAGTTACCGACTATAATTATAAAAAAGTACTTAATTTTATATGTAAAATCGGAATCCATTTCTTAGCAGAGTTTAATTTTTGTGTTATAATTATATTTTTTCATTGCTATTTCTAAATTGTAAATGATATCAAAATTAAAATAAAAAAACTGTAGTTATAACAATAATTAAATATTAAAGTTAAAAGTAATATATTTGTAAATTGAAGATAAGGGGACTATGAATTTTCATAATTTAGGCGGTACACCTTGCTGTACGTGTGTAGATTATGTACGACGTCAAATATCAGCTTAGCTACAGCTAAAATTTCAAGCTAGTGCACTTGCGATCGCAGGTTGGAAATATTTTAATAATAACATTTGTCGCAATGCCCTAACTTATTATTAATAATTTACGTTTAATAGAGACTTATTTTTTAAATTTAATTTTCCAATCAAACAAAGTTTGCAGTATAAAATTGAAAATATGATCGTTTTCCATTTTTTCAAATATTTTTCAGATTTCACTTTTTAACAACAATTTAATGTGAAAAAAAAATCAAATTGGAATAACGAAATTTATTGCTATAATTAAACTTTCTTTGCTTCGGTGACAAATATTACTGGGGAAACAAAACCATGTTTTTATTTGCATGCAGAAGGCAGTAATATGCAATAGTTAGAAGAAAACTTGTTCGGATTGATAAATTTAATGAAAAGTCGATAATAGAATAACGCAGAATTCAGCTACACTTGCGCAAAGGTTTCGAATCAATTATTGATCATTGTCAGCGGTATATAGAGTAAATGAATAATCGATATTGCTTTACATGTTCATTAGTTTTTTAAAAGCAACGATATTAATAGCTTGAATAT
Source organism: Megastigmus dorsalis (assembly GCA_900490025.1). Lineage (NCBI taxonomy): Eukaryota > Metazoa > Arthropoda > Insecta > Hymenoptera > Megastigmidae > Megastigmus > Megastigmus dorsalis. Next base: position 4,977 of record UELU01142126.1, read on the forward strand.
TTTTATTATTTGCAATATTTCAACAATATTTCAGATGCCATACACCACCTTAAAATTAAATAAAATTAAATAAAAACAACTACTTTAATCCAATTTTGACCTTTTACGAGTAAAGCAAAGTCTACTCTATAATATTTTATCTTATATAATTTCGGTAAAAAATGTCGTCATTCGGAAAAACTAAAAAGACTGGCATATCCCTCGGCACAGCAATTCTCCCTCTCTCCCAAATAAAGCAACGGCAATGAATTTTTTCGGTCGACGCGCGCGCGCGTGACACCAGCAATTGCAGGCAAAAAAGTCATATACCGCGGGCAAGCAACAATATCGGAGCCGGTAAAGTTCCTCCCGAGCGAAAGAATCCAAGGCGAGCGGCGCGCACGAGCTAATTCGCGAATCTCCGTATAATTCGCGGTCCCCGCCAACTTGCCAGAGAGCAAGAACAAGTATAAATCACGCACGCGCACACACGCACACACGCACACACACAGAGTTCACGAAAGAAAATTCGCCACGAAATTTCTGCAGTTTAGCAGTCGGAAGTCGGTGCATCATCCACGCGCGGAAATGACGGAGAAAAAGCTTCGGACCGATTCTTTTCTATACCGCAGCGAGGGTATAAATGACCCCCGAGACGATATACCTATCCCTCTGTCCGCACGATTATTTCCGGCTAACCGGAACAAACAGGGTCGATGATATATAAAACGCCGCATGATTGTCGCCTCCCCTCTTTTTGAGAAGAAGCGCCGGATCTCTTCGCCGGAATTGATGTAGTCCTACGACCAGACTTCTCGATTTCGCGTGAGATACGTTTATTTTCGCGTCGCAGCCTCGCGCTTCTGCTGCTACTGCTGTTGCTGCCGGTGGCTGAGAGAAAAGTTTTCTTTGACGGAAGGGGATATATCTCGTTATTGCGCTGGGGAAAAGGAAGCTTGATTCATTAGCTGCGTTTTCGTTGCATCCGACCACAGAAACTTTCTTCGCGGGATATACAACTAGCTTTTAAGTGCTGCGGGTGGAAAAAGTCGCGCTCTTTTTGGGGGGATAATTTATAGGCTTGGAAATGATGATAACTAGACCACTTTGGAGGAAAAAACACTTGTAGAACAGTGCGATAGTAGCACATACGTTATTCCGAGTTAAATTTTCACTTGTTTTTTTTTTTAAGAATAGAATAATTTATACACTTATTTATTTATTTATTTATTTATAGTTATTATTTGGAACGTCGTGCACATGCCCCGAAAATACGTAACTATATATATTTAGATATACATTATGCGTCATTAGCCCAATAGCTTTAAAACTAAATTCTTATAGACATTTTATTTTATACTTTTCCTGAAATGAGGATATTCGACATTTTTATTATTGCAAATAAAACTAAAACAAGCAAATGCATAAAATCTTTTAAGTATTAGTTTAAAAGCTAATTTATGTAGCTATTGCGACTTTCCCTCAGACGACGCACAACACACCTTTTTTTACTGCAGAAGGTGGAGCGTCGAGCGAGGGATACTTGCAGTGGACTTTGGAAGCATCACGCCGGACAATGTCATTGGTATGATGCTCCAGGGTCACGAGACATGGGCAAAGGTGGCTGTATTTGTGGAGACGGTCCTTCGCCAAAAAAAAAATTATATGGACGGCGTGCAATATTTGGGAGGAGCCAGACAGGGTGGCCCGAGAAAGGAAGGCGCGCAATGAACGCAAGAAGCGGTGCCGGAGGGGAGGGACCACAAACTGCCACGTGTTTTCAAGGCGGAAGGTTTTTTAGTGGGTAGACCTGACCATTTGGACAGGAGAGTCCCACACAGGGGGAGACACGTGTCTCCCTATCGTTCGTAAAGATTTCCCCTTCGCCCCGGAAAAAAAATTATTATCATTCTTATTTATAATAGAAGAGTATATAATATCAAGTGAAAAATTGTTCAAAGTTTCTACTTCATCGGCCAGTTATTCAAAAAAATAATATTACTGTTTTTTTTTAAATTAATAACTTGAAATTTTCTAGAATGAATATTTCTATCCGCACAATTATTTCAGTTTATTTAAATAATCAATATATATTAACATAATCTTTATGCTAATTTGTAATGAGTGCACAAAAATAAATTTCAATATTGATTACGATATAGTTATGTTCATGTCACTGTATGATTATTATTGAAGAAATGTAATTATAAATACATTTCACTTCTCTCAATCCAAATTGGTTATTACTTCATTTTTAAACGATCCATTTAATGGCCATGTCGCAGATTGCTTAATTATAAAAACACTTAAATAATAATTTTGTAAATTTAATTAATTATTACAAATTATTCAGATAACACTTATATCACGGTCGTTTACCAAAAGTTTTAATTTTGTTTAACAAAGTTGAATTAATATCGATCATAGCGAGCTAATGAATCCAAATTACAATACTCTTGTATTCGTTCGAGAGACGTCGAAGCGAACAGACGTATATCGAGGTTCGCGTCAACAAAGCTTGAAGACGAGTTTGGTGATTTAACAATTTACGTGTGATACTACAGTGTATACGGCTATTGAGAAATATCAGTGCCTATTAAATTCAGGCTTTCAATTTGTATTCGCAATTTGCAAAGCCTGGAACATTGAGTCACGATGACTTCTATTAATGAAAGTCATTCTACTCTAGAAACCCAGACTGTTCAACAAATTCAAAGTGCTCAACGATCTAAAAGTTATCAACTATCTCAACAAGCTTCAAAATGTCAAGTTATAAAACCTATGCCAATGTAACTCAACCGAAAAAGACCAAGCCACAATCATAGATGCATTTGATGGTTTCACGAACGACGATTATATAGATAATGTTACACCGATTAGTTAGACTTCCTGCCTCTGTAAATTATTTGAAGCAATGGTTAAAAATAAATTACAATGGAGGCTTGAACATAATAATTTACTTCCATCGAGCAAAACCGGCTTTTGAAAAAGTCAAAGCACAGTAGATAATTTAATGGGTCTATCTTTAAATGTAGAAGAATCTTTCAGCAAAAAGAAAAATGTCCTTGCTGTATTTTTAGATATAAATGGCGCGTTTTATAATGTGAATGTTGATATTCTTTTACAACAATTGGCAACAATTGGGTATCCAATAAACCTCGTTAAATGTATTAAGTTTACAACGTATGAAAGACATATATGCACTAATTCAACATGCGATATTTACATATAAAAGCGTCCCTCAAGGAGGAGCACTTTGCGAAAACCTACCAAAAATTTTAATCGTCTCGCAATTCGCAGACCACGTTAAAGTATATTGCAAACGAACTTCTATAAGCTCGTGTAAACGCTTGTTAGAAAAAGCGATCGATATAATTTATAAAAAACTTGTACAACCTAGGCCTCGAACTTTCTCCTCTTGAGACTGTCTTCATACATTTCAATAAACGTAATATCAAACCCCGCGTAACTTCAAACCTACATGTCCGATATAATGAAAAAAGGGCATTAACAGGCAAAATGGAAATATACAAATGTTGGGAAAGGTTTTGAAACAAATAGTTAAAATAATGAAAATACGCGTTTCATCGTCAGTACGATACAGGTATCTCTTCTCGTAGACGCATGTGTGATAAGTTCAAATGGGTAGCTACATATGGATAAATCTGATAAATGTATTAGTGTACGAGAAAAGCTCTCATCCAGCTAGCGTGGAAACAATTTTTTATTTTGTTGTTTGCATTGTCGAGCGGTGAATATATATATATATATATATATATAGATTAATCTATAAATTTCTTAGTCCTTTTTAAAAATACAGCTTCGATAATTAGTATTTATATAAGGCAGCTCAATAGAGTGTATATATTTAACTTGTTCTATTTGACCCTTTGCATATGCAACATTATCTATTCGCTTTTTCACAAGAAACGAGATACAATTAAATCAACTTTTTCCCAAATTCATCCCCCAAAAATGTTTCCAAGACTGCAGCTCATATCCAGATTTCCACTTACAGCTCATTTATATTCACACAATCAAAGGGGCCAAGGGCAAACGAAAAGATCCCGTTCTCAAGGGAAAAGTAATCATTTTTTTAGCGCGTCATAATTATACACTGCAATCCATCTGGTGTCTTTTTTCCCTCTTTCCCACAGGTCGGAATATTACAGGAAGCATAAGTTTATAAAAGCGAGAAAAAAGAAAGCGCGTCGTACGGCACCGCAACGGCCGGGAAAAGAGGCTTTTATAATCCGATCGGCTTGGACAGGCGAAAAATGTTCCAGCCACCCCTCGCCGCCAACACGCGGCCAAATGCATAATCGCGGAGCTGGAGGAGCCGGTTTGCTCTCTCTCGCGCGCGCGGCACAAGCTGGGCGCGCGCGCACCGAGCGAAAGTGGATTTAGTAGGTATGCAGCTGGTTTGAGGATGAGAAAGGGGCCTCGCGTGAGAAGAGGCAGAACTAGAGAAAGAGAGAGAAAGAGATAGGGGAGGAAGGAGATCGAGTACGGGAGAGATGAAAGTTCCGCATACACAAGGTGATAAAGATGATTTACCTACTCGCGGAATGTTTTTGAAGCGGCTTTATACTAGTGTGAATGGAGGCATCGCACGAACGAAGCGAATATATCCGCTCGGGGAATATTCCCGTATCGAGAGAGCAGAGAGAGTGAGAGGAGAAGTGAGTGAGTGAGAGAGAGAGAGAGAGAGAGAGAGAAGAGAGAGAGCTTTTACTTTATGCAGCCGCGACGTTGATAAGCATTTAAATATTTTTGCATGTTTTTGTTTTATGTTTCGGAAAAAATGCTTGTTGTGAAAACCGTGGAGCGCGGCCTCTCTATTGTTTCGTGCGTTGGCTCTGTATAGTACGACGGCGCGCCTAGTACGTGCTTTTTTTTATATTTAGCTCACCAAAGTTTAAAAAGGATCCTCAAGTGTAAAAGTGATTATGTTGCTTTCGCGCACGCTCTGAAAGGATTTACTGTTACGTAATAATTGGAAAATTTATGGCAGGAACAATGTGAAACAAACGACTTTTTTTAGTTTGGAATAGATTTATGAAGTGCTATAAATTTTCACGGATAAACAAAAGAATTTCGTCAGGAACGGAATAATCCATTTGCCACGTAGATATGGTATATTTGTTCAACTTTCGTATTAGAATGGAGGATAATTATTTATCCTCGGTTAGGTAAAGATGCATTTTGTTAAATATATATGTGATCGCATTTCTGACTGTTTAAGTGGAAATATATATGGGGAATATGATTTTTGCATGATATAACTAGTCCCAGAGAGACAATTTTATTAATCATGAATGTTCATTAAATCCCATTCAATTTCAAATTAAAATTCACACTAAATAGAAATTTATGTCAGTTATAAATTGACTAATGCATATTTAGATGAAGTTTGAATTGATTTTGCGCGGTTTAGTAGTTTTCGAATGAACCATTCATGTTAAAAGTATTTTTGAACATTTCGGCAAATGTAAGGAATATCTGTTACAGCAAAAATCGCCCAATAAATTGATCAACTTAACAGAAGTGCAATTATAGAATAATTGATTATTGCATTGCGATACTTTGGTAAAACTGTTCTACTCCCCTCCCAACATCTGCATATTCCCATACAAAATACCTAAAAACTGCTCTTAGTTCTACATAGTTTCATTCGTATAGCAGAAGTGAACACATTAAAGTTTATTAGTCGTGTTATATATCGAACTAATTGAACACAATAGTAAGTAAAAACTCTCACCCAATTCGTCAAAGAAAAAATTCAAAACAACTTCAACGAAGAAATACGTATAAAACAAAAGTACTTGTAACGAAGAATATAAATAAAGACATATACATTGTTTTGGTACAATCAGCAACCGCGCGATCGCACACAATTGGATCTGATTTTAAGACTTTAGCTTCCATGGAACATCCTCTCCTCGTTCTTTTCACTCCACACCCGCGCACACTCGCGTCGTCCAAAATTACCGAATACCGATAAAAATGGACCGGCCAAGCAGCGTTTTAAACGTTGCGCTACATAATATCGATTCAATCACTTCTGTCATACGCAACGGAAGAACGCATTTAGCGAAATCAATGCAAAACGCGAGCATCGCCTATTATTTCGAGACTGTAAAAAATACACGTCAATCGCACGGTAGCATATCGCACAGGACGCCGCCTGGATTATATACTTCCGCAGCTGCGCGGCTGAACCAATTTCCTACGCATACATATATTCGCGCTTTATTAAGCGCCTAATAACATTAAATCGCATAGTCACTATCTATACAGTTGAATCCGGATGAAAAAAAAAAGCGAACGAGATGAAAGACGGCGAGCCGTGTCTTTGTGTGTATCGCGTGGAAAACTGGAAAACAAAGAAACGGAAGGGAGACGAAGAACTACACCATTAGCTGTATCTCCGAGGCTTGATACTCTCTGGGCACCTAGATTTATAAAGGTTTTGATTGTTTTTTAACGGCGAGGCTGCGGCGAAGCGTGAAAAAATTTGTTCGAGTTTATTGCCTGCTAAAGGCGTACTGTTTCATTTTTGCGCGTACGAAGAGGAGAAAGAGAGAGAAAGGGATGTGGTTTAAAATTCAACATATTCTGGCAAAATATATAATAAGTTAAATTAGCGACTCGCGAAATTCCGAAAAAGAGTAGAGAAATTAGCGAAATAAAAGCGGCGGGGCTTCAGCGCTATTTCTTTTTCTTTTTTTTTTTTTAATATGGAGAGCTTTGCCGAGGCTTTTGCACTTAAAAATATTAACTTTTTACCACCGTTGGCCTTTTTGCGATATAGTCGAATGAGTGTGCAGGTATGAAACGTTATTAGTTCATCGAAATAATAATGTTTGATGAATTTATTTGAGTTCCGCTTTCCATTATTCTTGCTTTGACATAGCTATTTTTCAATTATCTATGTTTGCCCGGATATTAGTATGTTTATTAATATGCTACTTCTATTTTCAGAATAGAATTGTATTAACTTTACTCGTTGGCGCTTTTTATAGAATATGATTCAAATGAATTTTGGCAAACTTGTGCAGCACACGATAGCAGAAAATTTCGTTAAACTAATGTACACATAAAAAAGTCAACAAAATTTATGTACACAACAAATATACCAAGTAATTAAAGTATATATGCAGTATTTTTAAGGCTCTTACGAAATCTCTCAGCAAGGTCCTACAATGAAATAAATTATGATTAAAAAGAATTAGCATCTATTTAGTTCTATTACGCGATACCAAAAAAAATAGCCTCCATTTTGCACTCGCCTTTTTAGGACAAAAATATAGCTCATATATCAATGTGATACACAGCTTGTACGTCAACTAGATATATAGCATATGTGTCAAATTGACTTTTCACGTTGATTTCGGGATATTATAAAAAGGTGTTTTCACTATGTTTGCTGTTTTAATTATTTAATACTTATCGAACATTTCGCAATGTTATATTTAATTTTTTTTTAATTATTCTATATGGTACTGCAAATAAAAAACCGAATTAAATAATATTAAAAATTTAAGTAAATATATTAAATGAAAATTGCAATAATTAAAAAATTTTAATATCTTCGTAGACAACAGGCTTTTTCTGTCAACTAAAATTGGAAAATTTTAATTAATTTTTTTTTAATTTTTTCCAGTACCGTGTGACGATCTTGATACTCAGCTGGGCAGGCTAATTTTCAATCAGTCACATTATATTGTATGAAAACAATAAGCAATTGGGGTACTTCATATAGTTAACAGTTTTAAACAATTATTAATATATCTAACTAAATCATTGCAATATCACAAAATAACCGATAATTGAATTATCAAATTGAATTACCGAGTCCAAAAGTGTACTTACACTGCCAAAATATCTTGACCGTTTTCATCTTCTCTTCAGACGTTTATTGAAGACAATTTAGTGCCGATTTTCATTAAACGACAAACTTACCAAAACTCTTAAATCAAATAGTTTATTACATACAATCCGGTTTTTTTTTAAATAAAAGAAGGGAAAGTCAGAATCCATTTTCCGATCCCAATCAAGTTGCCTCCGGTATCGGCTTGGGGGGTTGGGATCTTCTCGTATCTACATACACACGAAAGTTAGGAGAAAGAGTCTGTGGAAGACGACGAATCAGCAACAGCAACAGCAACAGCAGCAGCGACAGAAGAAAAGGATTAAAAGTCCCAGGCGCGTCGCGTTCGTGCCACTGTTTATACTCGTACTATATAGCGTTGGCGTTGGTGACTCGCAACGAAAGTTAGAAAGCAGCAAGAAGTAACAGAGCCAGCGGAAGGTTATAGAAGGCTTTAAAAGCACTGCGCGCTCTGAAAGAGAGCGAGAAGGAGAGGAAGTGGGAGAGGCAGAGGAGAAAGACATAAAGAGAGTAGCGCATCGCTGTGGTAAACTAAATGAGGAGTCATAATTTTCACTCGCGGGCGACACGACCCTCTCTCTCTCTCTCTCTCTCTCTCTCTCTCTCTCTCACCGCATGTGTCGTTCTCTCCTTCTTTCTCTCTGCTTTCGAGCGGTTCTCCCAGCCCCCGTCGTTTTCCCTACAGTGTACCACACGAGCGCGCCATTTACCATCCCCTACCTCCGTCCGCTGCATCTTCTGCTTCTTCTTCTTCTTCCACACCGTCCTTGGCTGGCGAGCTGCTCTCTACTCCTTTGAGGCTGCATTCTGTTCTCTTCTCTCTCTGCCTCTCCCTCTCTTTCGACACCATTGATTACTTGTACATACGGTGACGCAGCTGCCTCATATTGCCCGACTCGTGCCAGTCGCAAAATGGGTATTAAAGTGCTGAGTAATGCATTGTTGACATCGAGGAGATTATTACTGGCCTTTTAACCTTTTTAGTGGCTCTCTTCTCCCGAAGACTTTAATACCGCGACGACGGCATTGGGAGAAGCAGAGAAGAGGGTTGATAAAGCGATAAGCTCAAACCCAGGCAGTCGGTATGCAAAGGCTCTTTCATACGACGTCCCTCTTTCCTGCATAATTCTTTTTTGCCGAGTATTCGAGGTTTTTATTCGATGCCAATTATTGAGCAATGCTTTTCACTCGCTATATTATGTTCCTAATTTTATAGTGCAGCTTTTTAATGAGGATCCGTTTCTTTAGTCTGCAACTATAACTAAGGCCTCGATAGTTACGAGGCTGTAAATCATAAATTGATTTTGGTTAGCTTTTGCGACACGCGATTTCAAATTTAGAGCTGAAAGCTCTATATGCTTTTAGATTAATATTACTTTACCTAATGATAAAGCGTTTTACATTTACATTTTTAGTCCAAAATTCCAAAGTAAAGTAAGAAAATTTTATAACAAAATGAAGTAGCTATCAACCACTTGTTTTTTTTTTTTTTTTTTTGTTTTTTTTCCAAGAAATAGAAGTTTTGTTTAGATTGTTTGTATTAATTGCTAGTGAAATAAAAGGGATTAAAAGGTTGAATTTTTCAATTAAGAATAGAAATTTTATAAAAATCTCTTGCGATATTTTAAAGATTTAACGATTGTTCGCCAAAAAGTGTAAATTTCCGATTTAGAATCGGGGGCTCAACTTTTTACTCTAAAGTTAAAAGACGTAGGGTATTTCGAATGTTTGTAGAGTAAATAAATATAGAGAAAAAAGTATAAGACTATTCAATTTGAAAAAAAATCTTCTTTCACACTAAGTGGGGCTAGATGAAAAAGTTGGAGACTCTAGGGGTGAGTATAGTTTTGAAAGCTTGAAATTGTGTCTTGAAAGTATTGTAAAATACGCTTGAGTGAACTTTTACATCCTGGCGTTCAATGCATAATATTGTAGATAAATAGTTTTCTAAAGAAATAATAATATTCGCTCTTCTGTTTCAGTAAATGATAGATGACGAACGGGTTGTTGATCTTATTTCCATCTGCCAGTTTTATCACAACAATTATTACTCATGATTCATTGCGTTAGCTCCGATAAAGTAAATTTTCCAGCGGACAATCATCATAAAATCTAATTTGTATCAATTTCCTTTAAGAATATAATCGTTCGGTCTATTTGCGCTTATTATCTTAGCTTTTGGGAAACGATTCTTTGTGATTCACGATAAAAGTATCGGATATGGGTAACCCTTAGAGATAAAGGCATTTAAAGGATACCTATGTAGGACATATGGGTACTAAATTTGAATCTGGGATCCCGTGCGCACCGCACTTCTATCGATTCTCGCCCCTTCAAGAACTCTCGATTATTTTGAACTACTGAATATTAATTAAATCACCTTAGCTTTTAATAAAATTCAAAGTTTATTTTGCAAAGCTTTTATGAATGTGAAATTCAATTAAAATGTTCAAAAGATACCCTTTATTTGTTTTAACTTTTACCTCGAATTTATTCCTGTGTAAAATTTTATTCATTTCACATGCGTGTTTTAAATATGAAAACTTTATATATGGGCACTTTGGACTGCGTTGCAACATTTATAAGGTACCAATCCATTGGTATTTATTGGTATAATCATAATTTATCTATACAGCAATTATTGCTCAAACTAATAACAGCAGGGTATGCGAGATAACATTAAAAGCAGACTTTTTTCCCCCTAAAAACTTATGTACATTCAGAGGGAGTCGTAAAGAGGAGCCCGGATGAATTTCTTACCCAAGGAATTCGCTGAAGGGCGGATCCGTGGAGTTTGAATCCGCGCAGTTTGAATTTTCTGAGATTTCCAGCCAGGCAACGGGTTACCAGAAAGAAGCGGCGGCTTTTACCCGAGACCTTTGGTCTGGAAATTCAAACCCGCATAAAGCGTCCAAGTAAATTTCTTAATTCGATGAGATTGGTATGCTCGAATTCCTGAGCGCAAGTATAGTTTCTCGTTTCGACTCCCCCAGTTTTCTTTTTCACGTCCGAGCGAATTTCGTCAATTTCGCCGATCTCGTGTCGTCGATGCTGGCGGTGAAAAAATTCTCACTTTTTTTGTTATTTCTAGACGATGACAGTTTTTATGTGCTTTGTACGAATTATAGATGTTCAGTCTTAGTCAGCGACCAATGACCATAGGCACTTGTACTAACGCGGTGTCCAAGTCCTACCGTTACCACTAAATTATTTTACCGACTGGATTCTGAATAATTTGTTATAAGTAAACAAATACTTGAAATTATGCAAATCCCCAATACAGGTGTACTTCCTCTATGAATTATTACACAGGCCCACAAAAAAAAAAGTATGTGGTTCTGGGATGGAGACTAACTTTTTCTTATGTATTTTTTCCCGCTGAATCCGAATTCGTCAAAAAAAATAGGGGTACCGGGTCAAATTTTTAAGATAATCTCAAAAAACTGTTTCGATACATATATATAACTGTTTTCTCGATTCGCACATTGATGAATTTCCGAACCTTGGGGATTTCTGTGAAGAGCAAGATGAAAGATTTCATCAGAACATGAAATCTTTCACCATGAAAATGGGGCGTGAACATGATGGCGGACTATTGCTGGTATATATATGTATGTATATATCATATATATG
>UELU01142128.1:5280-56021 GCA_900490025.1 Megastigmus dorsalis
CCCACCTTCTCTTCATCCGAAGCTATCCAGGAGCGGAGCCTGCAGCGCAAGAGCCACGAGACAGAGAGAGAGAGAGAGAGAGAGAGATAGCGAGAAACGACCTCGCCGTTCGAACAAGGGCCCGAAATGTAAATGCGGCTTTTCTTCTTCGCGATCGATTATCCCGTCATGAAAGCCAATGCGGACGCGCACTGGCCGACGGTGACGCGATTAATACAGGTTACTCGTCGAGGAGTAACCTGTGCGCGTAAAACGGCGCCGGGGTTTGTGAGCCACGAGTCGAACCTCCTGGGAGCTCCGGGAAATTCCGCGCGCGTGTAAGCGAACTCGGCCCGTTCTCCGTATCGTAATTTATATTGGAAGTTTGTATTTCTATTTTGTTTCTCCACTCGGTTGGAATTGATTAGAATCACGTTCTATTGAATACATTTATTTAATTTTATATGATCTAACCGAGTGAGTGCCATTTCGTGACCTCGCTCATATTCCTTTTCCCCGCACACGCGAATACCGCCCTCGCCGATCGTGGTGAGCTGGCCGGCACTTACGGCTAGAAAGGCCGCTCGGTTTCACGCTTTCGCGATCCTTTTCAGGTGCGAATCTCAAACACGAGAGAAACAGCGAGAACGGCTGTCTCTCACATCGAAAAGCCGAGAGGAAAACCTCTCGGCGTTGTTGACGTCCGCCCTCACCTTCAGCCGCAACGAGGGAGCTCAGCTGTTGAGCAGCTGCATCACGCTATCCCGCCAGGGCAAGTCGCCCTGGCCATTGCGCAACCCTTAGCCAGGACCCCGTTACTATATATATATATATATATATATATATCTGCAAATGCCAAAAGAAAATAATAAAAAAAAGAAAGAAGATGCTATATGTGAAAGGATATTCACAGGAAGATGTTTATAAACCCATCAGCGCTATAGAAAAAGGCACATCTATCCGGAAAGCTTCTGTAAAATTTAATGTTCCAAGGACCAAGAAGAAAACTTTATGAAGGTCCAAAAGGGCCACTCACATATTATTTTACTCATGAGGAAGAAAAATCTTTGTCAGAACGGATGTGGTTTTGTTGGGATCGAGGATTTCCTGTGACAAAATCTACATGTCATAAACATTTGCGTGATAAAAAAAGAAAAGAATAATGAAAACAAAAAACCGATTTAAATGTAACTAATTTAAATTCTAAGTACTTATTAACTAAAGTAATATAAATTATAAATTATAAATTATAAATATTGTTATGCTTTTATTAAATATAATAAAAAATATATGAATTGATTATAAAATTATGTGGTTATTTTTAATTAAGCATTAAATATTTTTATGCAACATTTTCAATAAGTAAGCATACTCATTTATTTGATTTGATTATGTACTTATGGAATATTTTTAATAATAAATACTTATTTACATGTTTTTGAAACGTACTATAAAAACGGTGGCCATGTACGGGTACAAGGGTTTTCGGAGACTAGGGCACTTTCTTTTTGCTGGTCCAAGTACTGGTACATTTACTTGATCAGCATTTAAAGATAAATATTCTACTATAATTACAAAAATAACCCTTTTATATGTTTTTCTGATAAAACAAGTAATAGTTTTCAACATATTAACATCTCATTATCATTATTATCAATTTTGTTAATTTAGTTTTATTTAAATTCATCTCTGCTTAGATGGCCAACTATTGGGACATTTACCTTATGTTTCTCTTAATCCGCGTTAAATGTATTTTCATTAATATTACTTAAATTTTAAGAGGGAGAGAGGAGTAGTCAAGAAAGAGAGAGGAAGAGAAAAGGAGAGAGAGACAGAGAGAACATCAGTGGCATTACATTACCCTCTTCAAAGGCACAAGTTCCCGATAGTACTTTGGCACACAACTGTTTTTTTAAATATCTTGAAAACTAAAAGACGCGCCATTTTTTTATTCAAGTATTTTTAATGAGCAAACTACATGTAATTTTACGCTTTCCTTGGAGACCTCCTTTGTGGGCATTAAGTCATAGGTTCATAGCATCGTAGCTGCCGTTCCTGCTACTTAACCCGATATAAATCACTTACTTTGGATCTACCACATGTACAGCAGTATTATGCAATCAAACAACTCTACATATTGGCATTTCAACGTTTTGAACAGGAATATACATCTTAGCAGGTGGAGAAGGATACAAAGTATCTGATGTTGACTGTTGAGAATCTGTTTGAAATGTCATTTCAGATGTTGATTCATTTGACGACTGCGAAGATACTTGAAATTATTTTTCAAATATAACCTTAGAGGTGGCTGTCCTTCTAAAATTTGATGACTTTCTTCAATTTTCACTTTACAGAGTTTTGGTCGACATAAATGGCACAAAACAATCGCCTTTTTTATATTTTTGTTATTTGCAAACTTTTGAGCCTTTTTTTCTCAGTTTGCAGCTGAGTTCGCAGCTAAATTTTATATAGGATTTTTAATAATTTTATCAAATTCAGCTGCGAACTGAGTTGCCAAATGTGATCATAAAATCTTAAATAGAACTCAGTTGCGAACTCAGCTCCGAACTCAGCTGTGAGCTGAGTTGCTATCTAGGCTGCGAATTGAATTGGGAACTCAGCTACGATTTATGCTGCAAAATGCGTCCGTAAAAAATATTAAATAGATCTTAGCTACGATCTGAATTTGCGAAATGCGACTAAATTCGGAGCTAAGTTCACAGCTCAGTGCGTAGCTCAGTTCGCAGTTCAGTTCGTAGCTCAATTTGTAGCTCGGTACGTAGTTGATTTTTTTAAGCAGGGTGATAAGCACATGCTTTTGACCCTATCTTAAACTCATGAACAGGTACATTAATTGGCTTAAATATTCATACAAAATCTATTTTTTTAGTTTTTTAGTATTAATATCCAACAAAATTGTTACCAAATTCATATGTAGGTAATATTAACAATATTGGTTCAATATTGGTTGAATGTTATACCGAGAAAAATATCTATATCTTAAAGATAATACAGAAGCTGAAAAAACCTTATATGTTATATTACTAAAATTTCTAATATATATCTGGCATTTCTGAATACCTTCAATTGTAGTATTAAATGAGTGAAAATCAAGACAAAGTAATTTGGAAAAATTATTTGAGTTATTGAGAAAAATAACAAAAATCTATTTGTACTCGTAGAAACGAATTTTGATTTAGATAATCATAGCTGTTTTCAGACAATACTCTCATTTGTTATAAAATGAATTTAATTTATAACCAAATATCAATAACCCGTACCGGGTGCGTCTGAAATATTGCAGATCGAACATGAACGCAACTTTGTGTATCAAATAGTAGTCTCTAGTTACACTACCTTGGTTAAAGTATGAAACTTGTTAAAAAACGATACTCGCTAAGATACTAAGCGTATCTCTGTTATTTGCAAATGTATTCAAAAATACAGTCTTATATCTACGGCGTCGTTATTACATTTATTGTGTTAAATTTTTTTTAAACACATGCGACTACGACCAATAACATAAATTAAATGCGTTAAAAGTAATTTTAAATGTGACAAAATGACATTACACAAAATGAATGATAAGTGTGTGTTTTAATAAATTACTATTTGCAGTGTGTACGACTAAATTCTAAATCTTTAAAACAGAAATTTAACTTCTAAATCAACTTTAGTATTTTTATATCGAACAGTCGATAAAATAAAGGTAAAATCTTTAGAACGCGATGTTTCATCCTTTTCAATTTTCGCAGATCGAAAAAAGCTTCCGAAATTTAAAATTAAAAGATTTTAGTTACTCTATCTCAGAATATGCAGTTTGTTTACAAAAAAATCGCTATGAAGATAAACCCTTACTTAAAAATACTCAATTTTTAAAACGCAAGGAGTAAATTTCTCTTTTAATGGATTTCAGAAATTATGAATCACATAATAGAGTAAAGTAACGAACGTATCTTGAAATTATGGCGTTTCATGGCTTTCGATTCTCACTTCCTTTTTATTATACTGTTCAGAATATGCACCTCATTTAAAAAATGTTCGCTTAGACGCACAAATTTAGATTCCTGAAGACTCGACAATATTATTAAGAAGCTAATCACAAATTTGAAGTTGTTAACGCACCGCCTCGTCACAGCTAATCGAGGAATGCGCATTCTTGTATGTATTTATGTAGCTGAAAGGTGGGATCATTCTTTCTGGCACTGTTATATTGAAAGGGTTGGGTTACAATTGTGACACCTGGAGGCGCATCGTAATCGCTCATTAATTTTTCATTTAATTTTCTGGCGTCTAAGCAAAGACGTACAGATCCATCTTTTTTCTTTACTATTACGATCGGGTTAATATAGGGGCTACAAGATCATCGAATAATTCCTAATTTGAGCATTTTATCTATTTCTGCTTTGACTTTTTCTCTATATGCTAAAGGTATCGGGTATGGCTTTGTAAAGAATGGAATTTTATTTTTTAATTTTAATGTATATTCGTATTTATTAATAAACCCGGTTTTTTTTCAAATATAATTTTATATTTTTCAAGTAAATCGATTAATTTTCCTTTTTGGATTAAATTAACTTTTTGTTAAGAGTTTATTTTGTCGTGTATCTCACTTTTGGAGATAGCATACGAGTACTCATAACTACCATCAATAAATTTGCTTTCTTTTTCGCGATTATCGACATATTTAAACACTTCTTTTCCGAGGTTTTCATTAATTTGTATGTGCATTGATGCATATTCTTTTGAATTTATGCCCACGCCTATATACGGAATTCTCTCGTCATGTTTATTAATTATTAAATTAATTTCGTTAGACCGAGTATCGATTAACATTTGTAAAGATTTTAATGTATCCTATCCAATTATACATTCCTTTATTAATTTTGGAACGATAATATATACCAAGTTTATTTTTGCCTTTCTGATTTTTGTTTCTAATAATATTTGCATTTTTAATCTCGCAGATTTTGATCCTGTTGCTCCTTTTATAATTTTCTCGCTTACAGGTAGTTTCGGTCGATTTTGCACTGTTTTTATATTGTTATTGAAAAAATTTTCCGAAATGCATGTTATCTCGCTCTCGGTGTCGATTAACGGGCGGTCGGAGCTACCCCCCTCCTCAATAGTTGGTAGTTCCAAGTTCACAGAAAAACGATAAGTCCAATAAGCCTTATTTTTCACACAATAATTAATTATATCAAGCACAATGGCGCTCAGCTTCTGATAATACTCAAAATTAAAAACAAAAAAGTTACATGCAAAAATAGGCATGTTCATAATTTTGAGGTTAATTTTCCATGCATAAATGTGGCTTACTAGTTCCAAGTTTGTGTAAAAACGACTAATCGTATCCACTTGAAATTGTACAGGACTATTTATTATATTGAGAACAATGGCGCTCAAGTCTTAGTTTTCATTTTTATAATTAAGGGAAAAAAATATCATCGAATCAAAAAACGCGTTTTTAGCTCCGACCTCCTCTTAATGCGTTTACGTCAATTCCTTCAATTTGAATTTTAATTTCCGGACATCTAATTATATTGACGATTCGCCCTTTTTGTTCAATATCGTGTCTCATTTTTTCACGTGGATCTTCAAATATCGTTGCTATTTGTAAGCCATTTTTGCACGATTTCGGACTACATGAATTTTTACTATCCACGACTGAGACTAGTTTTCCGACTCCTCATTAATTTCCAATAATAGTTTGTCGAGCTCAGCCTCTTCGTTTAATTCTCTTGGATCTACTTTTATATCGTCTTCTCGTCGATAGGTATTTTCCCTATCTTCGATAGGTATTTTTTCTTTTATATTGTTTAAAATTTGGTTTAAAGCGTGTCTTGGGTATTTCTTCCCGTTTATTTCCTTTGAAGTTCCCCGCGTAGTTATAAAAATTTGATTTTTTATTTGTGTTCGTTTTTTGTAAGGCATTTACATGTTTAGTTTCAGTGCCCCCCTTATTATCGCTTCTAGAAAATTTTTCTGAGAATTTTTGGTTATAAGGAATTTTATTTTGGTTGTCACTTTCATTTTAGATTGGTCCAGGTGTCGAAGAAATTTTTGCACGTTGCCAGAATAAAAATTGCATGACTACGCTTGATTTAACAAGCAGTTTTTGGCAAACCCCTTTAGCCGAAGAAAGCCGAAAATACACCGCTTTTATATGCGACAATCGGGTATAATAATTTAACGTATCGGCATTTGGGATAAAAACGAGTAGCGCGGCTTTAATTCGTGGACTAGATGAAGCTATCTACGACTTAGACAAATTTTTAATAACGTTTATCGATGACTTACTTATCGTTTCCGAAAATTTTGATCAGCATTTGGATCATTTGACACAACTGTTTCAACGATTACTTAAACACAATTTAAGATTGAACTTTAAAAAATCCAATTTCATTCGAAACGAAGTACATTTTTTGGAACATATTATATCCGCAAAAGGATTAAGCCCAGAGCCCGATTAAATAGCTTCTATAAAAAACTTCACTAAATCAATAACAATTTCTAATGCATTAATAAAATGTATTAAAAATAAATAGTTAAGATAAATTTAAATACTAAGATAATAACATTTACGAGCGTTGTGTATACTGTTTTAGCGCGGTTATTGTTTTCATAATTTCAATTAACGTAGAGAATAAAAACTCTAATTTAGTATTTTGCAATAACATAATTGCAATAATCGTAAAACAAATCATTATCATTAAAACTAAAATATATAGAACGCATGAAATGCGAATAAACACGTGCGCACACGAATTACGCGTATACGTGCGAATCAAACTATCCCCACCAAGCAGTATCAAGGATAATCATCGCAGAGAGGGGGAAGCCGATCAAATCGCCGTCTCAGCTATAAAAGTGGCACATCAAATATCGAGCAGTCAGACGATCCTCAGAGCATGTAGCGAGAACAGCGTAAATAAAATAGAATTAAATGATTTTCAAACGCTTTTCTCTCTAGCTCGTAAGTTGTCCAAGGTATAAGGGCCATTACGTCCCTTATTCCAGCTAATAGCTAAGAGCCGTCTTGCCCTGGTTCTCCCTATGAAGGCTTCTCTGCCCCACTACGTGGCAGAAAGGAGGTAGTATGGGAACGTCAAAACTTGTCATACTTCACCCCATTGCGTGGTGAAGTACTCACAGAAAAATCCAACATTCTTACCTTCCTTCCTTTCCCGAAATCAAAGCAAAGCGACGCAGTATCCCCATTAAGTGGATACTGACTAGCTAAGCGAAGATTGCCCCCTCTCTTCTAGTGGGTATCAAACGTTTAGGTAGCCGAGACGACAGACCGCTCAATATGTAGCATCTGATCTCTCTCATAGGGCTCCTAGATAATAGGGTGGGCATATTACTTGATTAGCGTGAAATAAATCGGGTCCGAAAACCCGGACAAGGAGATTGTTTCCATCTCGCTTGCCGGAAAAGCAGTGGCGGCACTCTGGCACGTCACACAATAAAACTATTGTTTTTTCCTTCTTCAAACTTACTTCACTTTTCGTATTGTTCTCTTACACATCAAGTGTCTTCGTGTAAATTGTTTGTGTCGCTAACCTCACTCGCGAGAACGCGAATACGCGGAGCGAGAGCGCATCAGGCGCGATGATCTTTCGTAACCTCTTAGCTCGCGGTTACGAACGGAACAAATATAGAAGCCTTGGCAACCGCGCGCGCGATGATGCCAGACCAATGCGCATGCCAACCCCAGTGAGATGGCGTGCAAAGCGCGCAACGTGTGGAAAGACCAAACTCAAACTAAAAGTCATAAATGGTTTAACATACCGCCCGCCTCATCACCAGGAAGTGATGATATTTGACATAACGATACATCACGCAAAACAACAGTCTTTTCTTTGCGTTACAATTAATCGGCGAGGAGAAAAAAAAACTAAAAATGGAAAACGGTATTAGGATTAATAAAACATAACGAGCGATAATTAACCTATAACTCGAGTGAACTGTTTACGACTCGAGGAATATAAATCTGTGTGATTACTTAGTCTTCATAGGCGGGAACTTCTTGACGTGAATCAGATGTCGAAACTGCGCCGCCCGTAATAGAAGCAATAGGATCACCGCCCGTCGTGAAGTTATGCGGATCACCGCCCGTCGTGAAGTTATGCGGATCACCGCCCGCCGTGGATGGAGGCAGCTGACTTTCATAGGACTTCGTAGCTTCGTCATCTATAGGCAGTAGGATGACCCTGTTCAGAGGTCGGCGTAATGAACTCGCTCCTCGCTTGAGCGTTAGTACTCGTGTAAGTCCGTCACGACCCGGATGGAATTGCTCAACTCGAGAAAGAGGCCAATGTACCGCGGGCTGCAGTTCGTCTGTGAGCAAGACAAGATCGCCTACTCGTGGTATCCCTCGCTCATCTAGCCACTTATTGCGCTGTTGCATTTGCTGCAATACCTCTTTGCGCCAGCGGCCTCAAAAGTGATCGCGCATTAGCTGGATAGTGCGCCAGCGGCGTTAAAATCTTGAAGTGGAGATTCAGGAGGAGCTCGGAGTACTGCCCCTATAAGAAAATGGCCAGGAGTGAGAGCGGCTACATCTGCAGGGTGTTGGGTGATAGGACAAAGTGGCCTGGAGTTGAGACAAGCCTCGATACGTGTCGCGAGAGTGGAGAACTCTTCAAACGACAGCGTCGCATTTCCCAATACGCGGCGTAAGTGATATTTGAAGGACCGCACGGCACCTTCCCAAAGTCCTCCGAAGTGTGGCGTTCTCGGGGGAATGAAGCTTCAACGCGTACCATCGTTTGTAACAGCAGCGGCGACCTCGACACTGAAAGCAGAGGTGGACTCAAAAAGACGTCGGAGCTCGGCAGCGGCTCCAGTAAAGTTGGTCCCATTGTCGCTGTGAATAATGCTAGGTAGCCCTCTGTGTGAAACGAAGCGCTCATACGCCATCAGGAAAGTGCGTGTAGTATAGTCTGATACCACTTCTATGTGAGTGGCACGGGTAACCATACAAATAAATATACATACGTATCCTTTTGTGGTTTTGATCCCGCGACCAGCTGAAATGCGAACCGAGAAGGGTCCGGCATAATCCAATCCAGTGGCAGAGAAAGTTCGACTCGGTGTCACTCGCTCTGGAGGCCGCGGGGCCATCTGCTGATTAACTGGCTGAGCATGAAACCTAATACATCTTATGCAGCAGCGGAACAGAGATTGGATGCGACGGCGTGCGACGATGATCCAAAATGCAACGTAGCTTGATGAGCGTCACGAATCAGTAGCTCCGATAAGTGTGATTTGACGGATAGGATTGCCGGATGCTTTTCTTGATAAGGTAAAAACGCATTCTGCAATCGTCCGCCCACGCGTAATATGCCATGTTCATCCAAGTACGGAAGAAGACTTCGTAGTGGACTACACTTCGGCAGAGCTTTATTACCTTGTATCAAATCTATTTCCTCTCTATAAGCCTTGGCCTGCACTTGTCGGATTAGATTATCTTTCGCTAGATCAATTTCAACGGCGCTAAGAGACCCTCTTGGGCGGTGCAGAGCTTTCACATCCCGCGACGAATATATGCTACCACTCGAAAGAGCTTCTTTAGGTTGGAAAATCTTTCTATGATAATTTGATTCGCGTTAGTGAGCGAGAGCAGCGAAATCACATGGGCCTTCCAACGTGGTCTTGAATTCATTCGGCCGAGTTTGAGTAATATTGCGGTCCTGTAACCACTGCGGTCCGTACCACCATAAGTCGCAGTCCAACAGCTGATGCGGAGCAATACCTCTGGTAGGCAAGTCGGCTGGATTCTCTTTTGTACTGACATGATTCCACCGCGCATTAGGTAGTAGAGTGAGTATATGGTTTACTCGATTTGCAACAAAGGTAAGCCAACGGTTTGGTGCGCCACTGAGCCAGCCCAGCACCACGGTAGAGTCTGTCCAACAAAAAACGTCGATGCTATTATTTTGTAGATCTTTGAGTGTGTGGACAATCAGCTGACTGAGCAACAGCGCGCCGCACAACTCGAGTTTCGGCAAACTGATTGTTTTGATCGGAGCCACCTTGCTTTTGGCAATGACCAGATTGGACGGAAATTCGCCGTGTTCGTCACTGGCAGTAAGATAGCCGCAGGCTGCATATGCTTTCTCAGAGGTATCTGAAAACCCATGTAATTGTAAAGCGCTTGCCCGCACGGTACCGAGCTAGCGTGGAATTCGGAAGTCCTCTAGAATTCTCAATTCTTGACAGAAATTTTGCCATTTCGATTGTCGTGAGGGCTCGATCGGAATATCCCAATCCTTGCCAGAAATCCATAAATCCTGCAGAAAGATTTTAGCGGTAATGAGGACCGGACTAAGTCACCCCAGCGGGTCGTACAGACGTGCGACTTCGGAGAGGATTACTTGCTTCGTCACAGTAAATTCATCTGATCCGGGTGACCAGCGTAAACCCAGCGTGGATACTGTGTTCGGAACTTCAAAAAGCTTGTCTTGAGATTCTGGGGTAGATTCTGGTCGAAGGGCTGGATGATTAGTCGACCATTTGTCCCATAGAACGTACTCAAGGATTTTTCAGCATTTTCTCGCCAGAGTATGCGTTGCCAATTCCAGTCCTTTTTGTTTAATGAGATCTGTCGGAACATTTTTACAATATCTGCGGTGAACACGAATCGAAAAAATCTCCAGCGGGAGAGTACAGTAGTAATGTCCACCTGCAGCTTGGGGCCGACATGCAAAGATTCGTTCAAGCTTACCGAGCCATCAAAAACGACGCGAAGCTTGCTGCCGCCTTTGCTAAGCACTCCATGATGCGGTAGATAGCAAGAATTTTCCGGGACCTCTGCTTGGTCATCGGGCACCTTGCTCATATGATTTAGAGACTCATATTCTCGCATAAAAGAGAGATATGCGTCATGCAACTGCGACTGCCGCACGAGTCGTCGTTCCAGCTGTAGCATGCGCGATGTCGCCAGTCCTTTTGAACTGATAGTCTGTGGCTCGCTATAGAACGGTAAACGGACTACGTATCGATTGGCGGGGTCTCTATAGTGTGTAGATAGGAAATATTCCTCGCATTCTTCCTCCTTGGCAGTGATCTTCGAGTGAGGGGAAATTTCTTCAATCTCCCAAAATCTTCGTAAAAGGTCCGAGAGTGGTTCAGTCTCCATCAGACTGCAGTGAGACTGTATCGAATCTGGGAAACTATTGTTGCTGGATCCATGGGTAGGTCCAGTAACAATCCAGCCTATCTTGGTTTCTTGGGCGATTGGCATACCTGGAGCACCGACCCGCAGACCCTCCATGATGATGAGTGCTTACACATCAGCACCTAAGATGCATCGCACTGCTTCAGGTTTGTGAAAATACGGGTCAGCGAATGACAGGTCCTTGAGATGCGTCCAGGCTTCGATGTAAACTTGTTGTCTTGGCAGGAACGAAGTCAATCGCGGCAACACAGCAGCTGAAAAACTCAGTGTGAAGTTATAGCTCAACTTCGATCTAAGAGCTAATGTTACGGTATGTTGAGAAACAGCTATTACGGTAGCGCCAGTTTCTGTGATGCTGACTTGGTGTGGTTTCTTCACAAGGTGAAGAGACTGTACCACACTTTCTGTGACAAAGGAGCCTTCGGAGGTTGGGTCAATTAGAGCCCTAACCTCAATCGTCTGTCCGAGCTTGGACTGTAACAGTATTACAGCTGTGCCTAGTAATGTGCTGCGGCCAAATAAAGTTGAATGCGAAGATAGTTGATTATTATCATTATTATTTACCGCGGGAGGTTGAAGTTTCGAGTTGGTGGACGAGCAATCAGCTGATTGCTTAATCACATTATTATCCGAATGCAGTAACGAATGATGCGGTTGGTTGCAAGCACGACACCGAAACTTAGAGGGGCAAGTTGTATTGTGCTTGGGCCATAAACAGTTCATGCAGAGGCCCAGTCGCTTGGCTGTAGCTTTCCTGGACTCCATACTGTATTGTGAAAAGCTGCCGCAATAACCGATGAAATGGTTGCGCTTGCAAAGGACACACTGCTTCGCTTATCGAGGCTTCGGTGTAAGTGATGCAGCAGCTGGTGAGCTGAGGGGATCCGCTGGCTGTCCGACGGCGGTGGTTGACTGACCATTATATGCTCCTTCGCCCGATGTCACGTTATGGTGAGCTGAAAGTTTATTTTTAACTTTAGAATTAAATTTACTGGTAATTAGTACTTTTGTTTTCGACCCAAACGAGTTGGTACAGTGAGTGTATCCAATGTTTTTATTCGGTTTTCTAGAAATGACACTAATTCGTCATAGGTTGGGCAGTCATCCTTGCCCTCGAGGGATTTTTCCCAATCCTCATGAGTGAATGAGTCTAACTTAAAAACAATAAGTTGTACAAACCAATCGTCCCAGTGTTCAATGGGACGTCCCAATGTCCGCAGAGCTCGCTTACATTGGCTTGTTACGTCGAGGAGTCGGGTAATTTCCGAAACTGATTTGTGAGTCATGGGTGCCATGCTCAGCATTTTGTTCATTTGAACAGACAGGCGTAGACGCTTATTATCATACCTGCGACGAAGAGCTTGCCAGGCAATGTCAAAGTTGCTTCCTATAACCTCAGTATTAGCTAGGCGCCTAGCACCGTCACCCTCAAGGCAGGAAAGAAGGTACTGTAGTTTCAGCACCGGCGTGAGAGTAGGCTGATCCCTGACCATCGAGCAAAAAACTTCTTTAAACGAGTCCCACTCCTCCTGCTGTCCGGATAATTTTGGCAACTGGAGCTTTGGTAGAGACTTTGCGGTAGTGTGCTGTGACGCCCAGCCCACGCTTATTAATTTTTTTTTACTTTTGTGTAGTGCCGAGCGCAAAAATGTATATATGTATATATAAAAAGCTCGAGCGCCGACGAGCCAAACCGAGCTTGGGCGAGCGCGCCCCACCGAAGCTCGTAACGGCGTGGAGGAGGGAAAAGCTCCTCACGGAGGGGATAGCCCTTTTCCACGCCGTTACGAGTATAAAAGGCGCTGCGCCGCCTCGCAAGACACTCGCTCGCAATAGCTCCTGGAGCTACAACTCTCTCGGGTTGCCTGAGAGTTTTCTTTAAATAAACCTTCAGTTAAGAGCTATATAGTTATTGATTTATTGAGCATATCTCCTCTCCTTGTCTGGCGACTGTACAGTCCATTGTGTGGCTGTATAGTCTTCCAATTACTAGAGTAGTTAAAATCAGTAAAAAGAATAATCTAATAATCCATGATGATTATGCAGTCCATTGAGTGACTGTGTAATCTTCCTAGTGATTAAGATTATAAATAAGAATAATACGACTTTTGGAGATTGCACAGTCCATTACGTGGCTGTGTAGTCGTCCGTTGCGAGTCAAGCAAGATTAAAATATATATCTTTTTCCTTGTCTGGCGACTATGCAGTCCACTACGTGGCTGTATGGTCTTCCATCGCGCCAAAATAATTAAAAGCAATAAAATAATCTAACAATCCGTGATAACGATGCAGTCCATTGTGTGGCTGTATAGTTTTCCAGCGTCATTAAGATTATAATTAAAAAACGAAATACGACTCTTGGAGATTGTACAGTCCACTACGTGGCTGTATAGTCGTCCGTCGCGAGTCGAATAAAAGTAAAACGTATTTCTTTGCCTTGCCCGGTGACTGTGCAGTACAATACGTGGCTGCATAGTCTTCCACAGCATTAAAATAAGAAATTAGTAATAATCAAATAATCCATGATGATTACGCAGTCAATTAAGTGACCGTGTAGTCTTCCATTGAGATTAAGATTATAAATAGAACAAAATACGACTCTTGGAAAGTATGCAGTCCATTACGTGGCTGTATAGTTTACCGTTGCGAGTCGAATAAAAAACTAAACCGCGAATCACGCGAAAGGCCCTACGCGATATTACAAGCGACCTATCGAGTCCGAACTCTATATTAAATAAAATTTATGCGGACGCGTATCACGAAATAAAGCGCAAAGCGCAGCTCATGTGCCCGTCACAGTGCAGCTCCGTGCGGGTCGATCCGGCCGAAGTTCGCTGGTTACGCATACCCACATCTCCTAAGATCGTGGCCAGCTTGGAAGTTAGATCCGACTTGGCTTGAATATAAGATGCTTCATAACTAAAACCAAATCATCAGAAAAATACGCTTCATCGATCGCTTCTTCTTCAAGGCTAGAGCGAGTACGATGACGAGTGAGAATAGACTCCCAATCTTTCTCAAGTAGATATAGGCGGTTTGTTACTGTCTCAAACGTAATGGCGGTTTCCCCCAACTTTGCCGTATTAGCTTTAAACCTTGTAGTCAGCTTTCCCTCAGCTAACTGCAGAGAGAGCAAT
Source organism: Megastigmus dorsalis (assembly GCA_900490025.1). Lineage (NCBI taxonomy): Eukaryota > Metazoa > Arthropoda > Insecta > Hymenoptera > Megastigmidae > Megastigmus > Megastigmus dorsalis. The sequence goes on from UELU01142128.1 coordinate 19,582, forward strand.
TTTTACGTTGAGTCCTTCATGGTCGATGCAGTAGTTACTTAGTCTAGGCTGCGAGAGTATAAACAGCCGCCGTCGCTCAGCTCGCGACGCACTTCTTTTTTCGAGCACTCGCGCCTACCAGCAAAAACGTTGCGGCCTGGTTATGGCATGCTTGAGAGATTTGTTATTTCGGAGCTCCGCGTGAGGCGCTGTACGTACAAAGACGCGGGCATAGAGACAAGAAACAGGAAAATGGCCGCGCTTCCGGCCGCGCCACGTGGCTGGTCTCGCCCGTCCTTTTAACACAAAATAAATGTTTCTCGAATTGGTGAGCACGCTTATGCACACACGCACGACCTTGCACACAATAAAATGTTTACACACACCTCACGCTGTACATTGTTCATTGTAAAATTTCCGTTGTGCACACTGGCGTATAGAACTACGCATCAGGTACATTTATATTGTAAGAATGCGAAAGAATGGGTTTCGGCACCAAAATGTTAACGCACCGCCTCGTCACAGCTAATCGAGGAATGCGCGTTCTTGTATGTATTTATGTAGCTGATAGGTGGAATCATTTTTTCAAAACGTTTCAAGAAAATTTTTGTATTTTTGCAACAGGTAAATTTATACAAAATTCAATAAAATTCCCATGTATTCTACAGTTGGTTCTAAGAACATTTTATTCTTGTCAATTTCCGTGTAATTGTAATAGTTTTTGAATAAAAAATTTCTTAAAATCAAACTTACTCCAACTTTTTGTTTCTTGTTCCCGAGATAACTACATTCATGCTGGAGAAAAATGTTCTTAGAATCAACCGTAGAATACATGGGAATTTTTTTGGAGTTTATTTGAGCAACTTTTGAATTTTTCATAAATTTACCTTTTGCAAAGATACAAAAATTTTCTTGAAACTTTTTAAAAAAATTCGGAAGCATTCTTTCATGAATTCTAAGAACTTTTTCTCTCTTGAAAAGTTTTCGATAACCCCATAGTTATTGAGTAAAAGATTCATAAACATATTGAAAAAAATTTTGTGAACAAGGCGCCATTTTGAAAAATCTCAGGTGAACAATCGATCCGGAAACCATGAGTTCCTCGTATTCAAACATTTATTCCACTGGTTAATAAGGTTCCGAGTCGATTTCACTCGGTAAACCTTTTGAAAACTCGATATCAAATAAAAATGGGAGAAAATTTCATGTTTTTTGTTTTTTAAACTGCATTTTGCAACAGTAAAAAATTTTTTTGGAAATTTTAATGGGCACTATCGGAAAGAGCAGACCTTAAACTTTCAGAATTTGACCCTCTCATTTTTTGTTGACGTTTTAAACGTCAGTTACAAGCTCTGAAAGACCGGGGTACCGCAAGAGGCGTTCTCGGCGGAAACGGGTTAAGCTCCATGTTCTGTTCGAAATAAGACACTTTAAAACTTCAAATTCATTCGCAAAGGATAAAAAATTTCTTAGTCTTACAAGCTAGTCCAGCTAATATGTAAATTTAATTTATGTAAACCGAGTCCATTCCTCGCCATTACAATCAGTGTCGAAAACTTAGATATGCTTTAATATTTAAAAATATGTAAGTTTGTTCTTTAAATACAATTAGTAAACCTTGAGCTCTGATCCCTTTACCCATCAAAGATCTCAAATTGAAAAGTTAGAAGCTTTAAATTTAGATAAAAACAAGATTTACTTAACTTTTATTTGAATAATAATTGAAGAATCTATGAAAGTATAATGATTTGATAATCCTAATTGATTGTTCTATCTCTCGTAGAAAGTAGCTTCGCACGTATATAACAGCCGAATATTAAAAATTAAATTACTATCAATAATCTTATGAGGTCAAAAAAGACGCATGCGTTCAATTGACCTTCTTACAACTTGGTCATAAAGCATGGTTCGATACATGAATGAGAAATAGATTCCACCCTTGTGTGAACGTTTGCTTACGAGCAAGTTAGATCACTTTATCGTACTAGTATCGAAATTTACCATTAATTCCGTTTTGATATTAAAATATTTTCGACAACATTCAAAAAGGTATAGAAGTTCTCAGCTGCACGTGGCTCTCTTGCTGCAATGTGAGCTGCACGCCCTTCTTGAAACAGCATAGGTACTTTCAAAAGTATTCGATAAGGCTTGGAAGTGGAGCAGTCATTTAGTTTTAAATTTAGTTACTGAAATAAGTCACTTTTAAATTTTATCGAAAAGATATATTTATCTTAAAAATTAAACCTTTAAATTAAATAATCTTATTCGACACGGGTTATCATCAGGATTACAAGTTTAGCCAATGCACTTTTTGAATAAAGTAATTTCAAAAACATAGGCATGAAAATTTCCCGCTATTGTATGCGACTCGCAGATAATTGTATGTAAATGTAATGAAACTAGATACTTACAAAATCATTCCAAGCGACATAAGAATACATTTTCAGCTTAGCAGGCTAGCAGCAAATAAATTTTTAAATTAAATTACTGCCAATAATAATATTTACACATTCTTTTGTTCACACTCTCAAGTTCAGCTAATTCCTTATTGGAAAAAAAGTATTTTCAAAAAAATTAAATTTCACAGTAGTACAGGCAAATGTCGGATAATTGTAAGCTATAATGTAAAAAGCATGTCTTGCTTGAAAAATAAATAAATAAATAATGATTCTTATTGGCTATTACTATTATTCGCGATCGCAACTTAAACAGCTCCGTTTTTAGAAATAAAGTATTTTCGAAACCATAAATATGAAATTTTGCAGCTGTTCAAGCCGCTGATTTCTTTAACAAATCTGTTGTAAATTACGGCGTCTTCGAAGGTTTAGTATGAATTGCGTATCCTTCTGAAAAAGAAGAGTTTTCGAAATATTTGAGAAGATTTGAAAATTTACAGCTTTACAGGCATAACGCGAAGGAATAAAAATTGACAGCATTACAGGTTAGTAGCAGCTAAATTTTTAAATGAAATCTTGTAAGTGGATTTCATTTGACTGTTCTGGTTTTCGTGTATACTCCAAAACATTCGATATTTATTAATTGATCAAATTAAATTATTATGAATAATCGTATTTGGGTATTGTTATGCTAAGGTTTTAAAGCTATATCAATGACTTCTTTAAAATAAACGGTTTTCAAAAACATCCAATAAGGTATAGAAATTTTCATTTTTACAGACATTAATAGTCTAGTTGATTATTGAGACTTATGTTTCTTTCAAGTAATAAAAATTCTTAACGTAGCTTGATAAGTGTGTTAATTATCTTTCTCTAGGAATAAGATTCTGTTTCGTACCTATGATCTTATACGATTGAGCTTTAGAGTTCAGACAATGTCTTGTCAGAAATGAAATACCGCGATGCAAAATTCTTGGCGAACTCTGAAATTTTGTAAGGCCGAATAGCAGGTGTACATACCGAATAGCTTTGCACTTACATTGTCTTATCGCACTTGATGAACGAAGCGCTATTATTAACCTAAGGTTTTGCATTCGTTATGCATAATTTTGTATCTAAGTATTGAAATGATTACTATTGACTATTAAAATGATTGAATAAGTTTTCCATACAACATATGAAATAAATTAGCTATTCACTATTGTTTAAAAAGGAAGCATCAATCAATTTTCGGTGTAAGTTAGCTCAGCTAGCTGTTCAATTGTCCTTGTGTCCGTCCGCGCTCGGTGCAAGCGTACGCGCGACCGCGAACGACGAACGCCACTCCCCACCTCTTGGCGCTGTTCTATTCTACCTTTCGCCGCCGATTCTGCCGCCCGCTATAGCCGCCTGTTGATTGGCTAATCTTCCTAACTTTTAACAATTAATAACTCAAAAACTACTTGTCGGGACGAAAAACTTATTTTATTTTCTTTCGAATCGTATATAGCCTGTTATCCGAAATTGATCCATCCTGTATATTTATATATAGCGGGCGGCAGAATCGGCGGCGAAAGGTGGAATGGAGCAGCGCGAAGAAGTGGCGAGAGGCGCTCGTCGCTTGCGGTCGCGCGTACACTTGCACCGAGCGTGGAGGGACGCAGGGACAATTGAACAGCTAGCTGAGCTAGCTTACACCGAAAATTGATTGTGGCTTTCTTTTTGAAAAATACTGGATACCTTATTTGTTTCATATGTTGTAAGGAAAACTTATTCAATCATTTTAATCGTCGATAGTAATCATTTTAATACTTATTGATAAAAACTATTAAATCTTGCGATGAATAGTATTAAAGATCTAAGTAGGTAAAAGTTTAAATTTTTATAATTAAAAAATCTGGTTTTGCTAAGGTCTGAAGATTTAGAAAATTTTGGGGTCTACCTAAAGTGTAGAAAGATACATTTAATATTAAATTTACTATGTAAATAATCAGGAGAATAAGTAATACTTACGAAAAAAAGGACAAAAATACTGTAAAATCAGTTAAGTAAAATTGAAGATTAAGAAGAAAAAAGTTAAGAAAAATTAAATATTAGATTAACTAAAATACTAATCAGCAATTCATTTACTGCTCGAATAACTCGAACTTGATTATCGAACCCAATTTTAGACACAAAATTATAGGAATCGTGTCCAAAACCTTAGGTTAATAATAACGCTTCGTTCATCAAGTGCGATAAAACAATGTAGGTGCAAAGCTATTCGGTATATTCGCGCTGCTCCATTCCACCACAACCTAACTAACTTTTAACAATTAATAACTCGGAAACTACTTGTCGGATCAAAAAACGAGAAATATACGTTGGTTTTAGAATTTTATGATCTATCGAATGGTATATAGCCTATTATCCGGAATTGATCCATCCTGTATAACATTAAGGAGCAAACCTTTTTTTCCAGCTTTCAACTTTGTTCCCTTCACGAATTTTTTTTTTGTGTGTGTGCGTGCGCGTGTCTGTGTGTGTAAATTTTTGATAACATTATAAATAATAAAATGAAGCAGAATTTAAAAAAAAAGTATATTTATCATTACTTTCAATTGCAGAAATTTCTGAATTTCACAATTGATTGTAATTAGTGCAAAATAAAAAAGTATTAAAAAATACCTTAAATGGTATAATTAACTATTTCTTCTTTAAGACGATGTGCCAAAGCCACAAGTATTCCTATCTTATCGACTTTTTTAAATCTTTTATACTTGTTATATTCTTGTCCATGATAGTCTTGATGGAGGACGTAAGATTTAATAAAAACGTCTGTAACGTTGACCAATAACTAAAAAGTGTAATGATTAGTTCTTAAGGATCATATTTCATCAACTATTAAATCATCTTACACTACTTCCACATGAAGTTAAGCGCTTTACAAAAAACATTTATTTTTCCCTCGAGCGCGCACAAGGGTTATTTTCCGCATTTATTCAATACTGTTGAAAATGAAAATTACGTTAGGCCTTTGCCTACAGCACGATTTTACTCACCGGATACTGAAAGAAATTATTTTTTCAAATGGTATAACGAAACTAACGCAACCGATGATTACTTATTTGATTTGAAATTAGAAATTGTAGCATATTGTCGGATGGACGTGGAGAATTCACGTCGCGCGTGTATAGCTTTCAAAAATATATTTAAAAAAGTTTCTTTAGTATATAGAAAATAATTTTTACACGCTAAACATTCGCGAAAATCCCTAGAATGGCTGCTTCAATTCGAGCGTGAATTGGGTCGTGAGATTCACGCTGGTAGAACGCGCGAATTTATGTTACCCGAAGGATTTTTAGTAGACGGTTTCTTACCACCAACAAAATCTCAAGAGAAAGTGACCGTTTTTGAATATTAAGAGTGTTATACGAACGGCTGTCCAAAAAGTTTTGATAAAAATCGTGCTAAGCGTGTATCTTGCGGCCGATCTTTGGATGAGGTCTACGAAAATACTGAAACCAAACTACGAAGGATTCGTGGATACACAGTCCTCTGCATATGGGAATGTGAGTTTGATAAAATGAGGCTCGAAAACGCCGGAGTAGCTCGATGTGTGCGCAATCATCCGATAATGAGTAAAATTACATTGAATATATTGTTCCGTATTATAAAGTTTTCGATCGTGAGCGAATCAAGTACACCGATATATGTTCTCTATATCCTTACGTTTTCAAGCGCGGCGTATTTCCTCTGGGGCGTCCTGTTATATATGTAGGGGTCGAATGTCGAGAACTTACTGGAGGAGATATCAATAATCTGAGGCGAGTCGAGGGACTTATTAAAAGTAAGATTTTACCACCTCGTAATTTATATTTACTTCTACTACCAGTGAAAATGCACGGCCGTTTACTTTTCGCGCTTTGTCGTACTTGTTGCGAGGAAATGCGGGAAGACGATTGTGATCATGAAAATATTGTTGATCGAAAATTTCGAGGTACGTGGGTAGTCAATGAATCACGTAAAGCTGTAAAGCTCGGTTATCGAATAAGTGAAATATATATTATATGACAATATAAAAAGACTCAATTCGACGGTAAAACCGGTAGTCTTTTTGTAGATTATATAAATATATTTTTAAAAATAAAGCAAGAAGCTAACGGATGGCCCGACTGGTGCGTAGACGAGTCGTCGAGAGATGAGTATTTACACGAGTATAAGAAGAACAAGGGTATCGTTTAGAAGGGCGGCAAAATTGAAAAAAATGCTGGTTTGAGAGCAATAGCAAAACTTTGTTTAAACTCTTTCTGTGGAAAGTTTGGACAACGAAGCAATTTGAAACAAACGACAATTATGAAATCGCGCGAAGTTCTTTTAAAACTATTACTTTGTCCGGATAAAGAGGTCCTCAGCGTTTTACCGGTAAATGATGATATCTTATACGTTAACTGGCAACTCCGTGAAGTGGCTGTCGATTCGGCACCTAATACTAACACGGTTATAGCTGCGTATACTACAGTCCAAGCTAGACTGGAACTATTTAAGCACATGGAGAAACTTGGAAAACGTGTTTTGTACTGCGATACCGACTCGTGCATTTTTGTCAAACAAAACGATGATGATCCTACCGAGTACGAACCCGTACTAGGCGATCTTGACAGACGAACTAAGTAGTTACACGCCCGGTACTTATATAGATACCATGATATGTGCAGCACTAAAATTTTATGCTTTTCGTGCAATTACACCCACCGGTGAAAATATCGAATAGTGTAAACTGAAGGGGGTTACTTTAAATTTTAAGAATTCGTTAAAAATTAATTTAACAAGTATCGAAGCGCTTGTTCTAGATACATTTAAAAAAAAGGCGAAGAAGAGACAAATTCTGAAAATTGTAAAATTAAATTGAAGTTTAATGCTATAAGGCGTACGGATGTACATGAAATTATAACGCGAGAAGAATTTAAAACTTGTTGCGTTTTCACGAAGAAGAGGCGATACATCACGCAAAATCTATCTCTAACGTTTGGTTATAAAAATATTAATTGGTTTTACTAGAGATTATGTAAATAATAGTATCTCAATAAAAAGAAAGTATATTTTAAAATAAAATTACCCTGATTTCCTTTTTTAAAAAAGTGAAAAATGTCATCTGACTCCCCGGGACAGCGTTGAATCTGCTTATACGTTTCTGCGATTAATGAGCTAATCACCGCTCGGTTATAAGCTAATCACCGCGGGGTTATAAGCTGATCACCGTAGGTTTTAAAGTTATTTGCGGTGTAAATCATCTGATCAAACCGCGTGGGTTGTCCGCGCTCGCCGCCGCAGTCGTGATGCGGTGACTCAAATTTTTTCGCTTTATAAAATCTCGTCAACGTTGTCTGCTCTAGTCAGTTCAAAAAATGGACACGTAATTTGCGGTCCTACGTAATTTACTATACCTTAACCTCAACAATTGGTCCTTTTCAGGACCAACACGACATACTGTACATTTTTGCATACATAAATTTACCATATTCCCGAAAAAACCTATGTATATTGCATAAACACCTCTCTCTCTCTCTCTCTCTTTCTCTCTGCGCATCATCGTTAGCAATTCAGTTGCCTTCGATCCATCGAGCACGTCGGATCAGAGACAGCAGCAGCAAGTAAGTATCGATAGGCAGGGTCGGCAGCGGGCCTTAAGGTTGTATAGGCTATACCATTAAATCAAAAAGTTAGTCAAATTTAAAAATTAAGCTCTTATGATTTGAAAGTATATTTTTATACAGAGCTATACTAGTATTGAAGATCGGAATCGGTTAAAATTGAGTTAAATGTGTTATAAAGTAAAATATCTAAATAATACCGAATCCTGTTACACATTAGTTGTTTGAACAAAATAAAACTTTGCTATTTTTTTATTCGAAAATGATTGGCTTGACGAAAAAGTTTCATAGAACAAAAAGTGCTTAGAATCACTCGAAGAATACGTGTGAATTTTTTCAATATGTTTTGGGTCACTTTTAATTTTTTGGTTCTAGCCATTTTCCGGAAAAATTATAACATTTCCGAAAACCTCCTGGAAAAATTCACACGTTTATTTGGATGATTCTAAACACATTTTGTTCAGTGAAATTTTTTCATAAATCCTTTTTTTTTTTCGAGTAAAAAATTAATCATTAATTCATTATTTTTTCTGACATTCGGCCGCCATTTTGGATTCGCCAAGTTGATTTTTTATATTTTTAGGGATACGATTTTGAAGGAAAAATAATTTGTGCACGATTTCTGGAGGTTTTAGACCTCTAGCTCAACGGACTCCGTGTGAAAATTTTGTATTTTCAAAAAAAGAACTGAAAAATTTCACGTTTTTTACCCTAAAATTTCAAAAATGAGACTCAAAAAAGCTTTTTTTCGGAATTTTCACGCCGGATTCTGAAAGTTCATTAAAAAATCTATCAGAAAACATGGTTTACATGAACATTTCTGACCGATTTGATTCTTCTATACAGCGTTGAAAGTGGGCATGAGCAAACGTGCACATTTGACGTTAATGGGTTAAGCTATATTTTTGAGACTAAAATGCCTTTTTCATTTATATCTCGAGAACTGCTTTAGTAAAAAGGCCCAAATTTGTTGGTATACCTAGGAGGAATCGGCTTTTTGATATGTATGGATAAGCCTATAAAGAATTACATTGTTGAGATTAGAATTGGGCTTCCGCCTGTATTTCAGAATCGGTTGAAGCTAGAGCGAAAAGGAATTAAATTTTACTAAGGCTTACTAAAGGAGAATTGGCTTTTCATTTCAAGATTAAAATTCTTTTTTTGCTTTTATCTTACCTTTTTATAAATATCTAAAAAAATTTTAAAATATTGAAAATTATAGATCCGTATCCAGCAACATCAGAAACCTGTGTAATAATTTATTATATACGTTACACTTTGAAATAGAGTTCATGCAACTCTCAATTCAAGTAATCTTTTCAGTAATAAACAAACTCCTTTTTAAAGTAAATAAATAACTAATAAATAACTCTAATACTGTTATTTCCTGACAGTGATTAACCCTTAGAGGACCAGAATCCGCTTTTTGGCATATATATATCATATACATTATACATAGTGTGTATTTTGTATTTTGGATATGTGGCGTTAGATTCATTAGCGACTCTAAAAACTCTAACACGTTTCGCTTTAACTATAACCGTTTCTGAGATAAATGCGAGACACGAGATGAAAAGTGTGAATTAGCCATTTCAATCTTATGCTAGACCCACAAAATTGTGAATATAATAATTTAATCTTTTGAAAAAGAAGCCATGACGTTCCACTTATGCAAAGCGTAAAATGTACATTTTAGTATTTTATTAAAGTGTAAATCATTGTAATTAATCTTCAATAAAAGTGTGAAAAGTTGTCGGAATACTGAAAAATGGAAAACTTACATTTTAATCTTTTGTAAAATGCGAATATATGAAATTAATCTTTATAAAATGTAAAACCTATCAATTACATTTTGTGAATGTTATAATGTGTCTTTTACATTTTATAAAGTGCCAAATCAAAATTTTTACACTTTTGACTTCCATTTTTCACACTTTTTGGTTTAGAGTGTACAGTACATTATGCATTATACACCTAGGAGACAAAAGGTGGCCAGTTCAGAACTCGTCGAAAACTTATGGCAAAAAGGTTCTTCAGTTAAATAGTGATGGCTGATAAATATATAAGTTTTACACGAATTCTGAACTGTAGAAATTTATTCTCCTTAGTGCATAATACTGCATCAAATGCGCAACAAAAAATATTCAATATAATTGCTGATACTATTGTTGATAGTATTAACAATATATTGTTTTTTTTTCTAATATCATAAAATATTGATATATATCGCTCATCACTATTTTAAACTATCACACGAAGCCCAACATTCTTATAACAGTAACAGATTGTTTTTAAAATAGTCTAAATGTTTCAAATTATTGTGTCGCACTTTAAAAATTATAAATATTTGCTATCGAGGGCGATGATTCTCCCCTAGAATACAATTGAATTAAATACAAATAATGACAATAATTATACTTCATAATTAATTTTATCTTCCAGGTAGAAAAACTTCCAGGTGGTACAATTGAGGACAGTTGTGTGCTGAAAGGTGTTATGTTAAATAAAGATGTTACTCATCCAAAAATGAGACGTTTTATAACCAATCCTCGAATTGTTCTTTTGGACTGTGCTTTGGAGTACAAAAAAGGTGAATCACAAACAAATGTAGAAATTTTGAAGGAAACTGATTTTACAAGATTATTAGAATTAGAAGAAGAACATGTTAAAAGAATTTGTGATCATATTACTGCAGTAAAACCAGATGTCGTTTTTACCGAAAAAGGAATATCAGATTTAGCACAACATTATTTACTTAAAGCTGGAATTTCTGCAATTCGAAGAATAAGAAAAAGCGATAATAATCGTATCGCCCGAGCATGTAGCGCTACAATAGTTAACCGAACTGAAGAGTTGCGCGAAAATCACGTAGGCATAAGTGCTGGAATATTTGAAATAAAAAAAGTGGGTGATGAGTATTTTTGTTATATTACTGAATGCAAAAATCCTAAAGCATGTACTATTATCTTACGAGGTGCTAGTAAAGACATTGTAAACGAGTCAGAAAGGAATATACAAGATGCCCTTCACGTGGCTAAAAACCTACTTTTGGATCCCAAACTTCTTCCAGGTAACATCGATTTTGTTTGCATGTTGCTACTCATAAAATGACAGCAGTGGATAAAAACCACTGCTTGTTTGCTAGACATAATTCTATCTTGGTGTTCTGGTCAACACCTGATCACAGAGTTACGAAAAAGTAAGCTGATAACATTCTTTTCATTTAAGCTTACCGAATATAGGTATTAATATAAATATAAAGTATAGAACCTGTTAACTCAGACATTGCAACACATGCAAATATGCAAACATACCTCATAATTCGAAACCAGTGTCTACTATCTTGAAAGGCCTGCAAATACTAGAGAAATTCTAGAATTTTATTGTAATCCCTGAAAATTCCTTTTTTTTTTAACGGAAAATATTCTATAATCGAAAATGTGTATTTTTGAATTTTTATTCTTCAGGACGTGTACAACATCTATTGCTGTAATAACATCGCTATCATAATACAGCTCTGCTACAAATTTCCTGAACATTGCCACCAACTGGATTTGCTGAGCTCTTATCATGACCAGCCATGAGTAATTCCAACTAGCAGATTTCAACTTAGTTTTTTTTACAACATTGGTGAAATAGAAAGAAATTTTTTTTATTTTTATTTTCGTTCGTGGGCCCATCACTCTGGGATTAAAGATGTTCAATATTCGGCACGAACGATTTTATTTTTTCCAATACCGGCTGCAGTAAAGCCCACGCTGCAGCTGCCTCGTGATTTAAACAGTTGGATACGGAGCAAAAAGATTCTGTTACCAGAACGTTAGCATCATTTTTATAATAAAAGACGCTTGTGCGTAGTGAAATGTGAAGCCACAAAATGAATACTTTGTATCTCTTCCTGATATTTTGAATTATAATTTTGCGAAAAGTCAAACACCAGATAAACACTATTTTTCTCCAGATTCTCGTTTGCAGTTTTGAAAAATTTATATTGATGAGTTGGCGTGTAAACATGTTTGGAGTAATCCATTAGTAACTTATTAAATGTCTCCACCATATTTTTCAAATTACATGAAATTTTTTCAAAATAGTTATTTTGCAATTAAATTTTTTGCCTTTTGCTCCGATTCGACTAACACCCTCAGTGACCCATGATCGGTACCATAAATTTTGATCTGAATCGTTTTCAAATCTCCTATATTTACCTTTATAATATCAAGAGTTTCCTACAATCGCCCAGAAAGTTTACAAAGCAGCCTCTAGTGATTGGAAGGAAGGAATTTGGAAAAACTGCTTTAAGTGCTTTAGCACGAGAAGAGCAAGTTTAACCGGACGAGGAAATTAAGTGTTGTGATGTTTTTGTATAGGTAAAAAGATATTTTAATTTATTTGTTTTTAAACTTACTCTTTATTTCATGTGGCTTCCGCTGACCACGGAGCTCACACAATTTACTATGGCTGGAACAGTTCACGCGGAATTCGGAGTTTGTAGTTTGAAAGTTTCGTGTTCCAGAGACGGACTCTGGAATCTCTACTAACTGTTGCAGCATGATACACTCACTGTTAAGGGCAATGACCCGCCTAATTTTCCGTAGGGGTATGTAGGTCAAGGTAGGAGGATGTCCTTGGTGATTGGTTGGAAGCAATGCCTGGGTTTCGTTGGACAACCCTCTAATGAGTGGTAGGGCAGTGCGGGACTTCCGAGTTCGCGACGCACAATGGTCTAAATTTCCAAGAAGCTGGCCAAAATTAAAAAGTTATTATAATTCTATAATAATAATTATTTTTAGGTTTTTTAGGTTACTGATTTCAAACATCATAATATATATATATATATATATATTTTAATATAATCATTCTATATTACGGAAGATTTTGAGCAAGCAGCTCACATGTGTGCATATGCTTTCGTGCCTGAATGGGTAGCACTATTCAATAAAGTCATTAATTACTTCAATTCCAACATTTTGAGCATTTCGATTTGCAGCATCGAATATGGTATTGAACAACTGATTGGATACCTGATTATTTGATGGTGCCGTGCATATCCTAGAAACCACTATACACTGGCAACTTGCGCGCATGTACCTAGAGTACGTGCGCCGCTTTGACAGGTACAATAATAACCTCTAATCGGATCTCCATCATTTTCGTCATCTGCATTGTTCGCATCATAACCTGCGTATGATATAAAAAGCTGATGCCTAGTTGCATTACGGAATCTTGAATATATACGCATTCACAAGAATCCCTCGGCATTGATATTTCGATCAAGCTGGAATTCGTCATCATTATCTCTTACTAGTTTATCTTGTATGTAAGAGGGAGAAAGCTTTATTTGGTAAGCTCCTACAGTTAGATCTCTAAGGTAGTTCAAGTCGAGTATAGGAAAATCTGCAACGTCTTGATTATAAAGTCGCATCCACTGTGCATTTCTTCGTGTTAGATTATCGACTTGGACTCTCGCTTGCACAACATTAGGCATCCTTGACCTTCGAATCATTCTTCTTGCATATTCAACATCGGCATCTTGCATTATAATAGCAGGGTGATATTTGTTCAAAATAGCTCCAGCTATGCGATAGAAGGCATTCCGGTTCTTCGCGTGTTGCATATTTATTGTTTGCGCTAGAAACTTGAAAATAGATCTGAGATGTCCATTTCGTGCTTCAACTATCCAACTATTTTTAGTTACCATTCGTGTGTGATTTACATCTTTTGTTGAGAGTTGCCTTTGTCCAGGTTGAATCAGTGCAGGCATTCTATGATCAATACCGAGGTGTTGCAATAAAGGTATAACATCGCGGTAACCCCTACCTACTAATACAATATCACCGTCCTGGAACCAGTTTGCTAAAAGATGAGCATCCCTTTCAAATTCTTCACGAAGAATTTCAGCATCATTATTACGGGCGTCGGAAAAATACGGTCCAAAAATCGTGAGAATATAATCATTTGGGGCTACAATGAGGGTTGGTTTTAACAGATGTCTATTTTTGTGAATAGAATAGGTCTGTCGCAATGCATGAAAGTTAGAACTTTTGTGTATGCAGGCATATGTACTGTCAATTATAGCTATTACTCTTCTTTCTGCAGGTTCAGGTTTGTAGAGCTCATTGGCAAAGTTTGTTACATTCTGTTCTATAAACTGCTGCCTCGTTATGGAATTAGGTCCCATATTTTGAGGTATAAATCTTTGTAGTAATGATGTTTTTGAATAATCAATAATTATTATAATTGAACTGACATTTTGTCTACTGGACTGATGAAAAATAACTTTCAAGAATTCCTCACTCAACCCCTGCCTCATCTTGCACAAAAAAATCAATAAGTCTTTCTTGTGAATATACCTCAATTTTCCATTTTGTACTACTGTTGTTTAGTGATTGGTGATAAGCATTCAAAATGTTCATCAGTCAATTCCATTACCCCTTTCCAATACCACATTTCTCATCTCTTGAATAAAAACCTGCAACTGCTGACCTCTAATAACATAAGGTCTGTCAATAGATTGCAAACCAAGCAACAATGGGTAGAAGAAAAACCCACTGTCGTTCAGATGATGTCTACAACTACGTACATTATCCGGTATAAAAAAATTTTTCTTTATAAAGACCTGAACCCTACATTGTATAGATAAACTCTGGATGTGATTTTGCGCATAGCAAATAATACAAGTCTGAGATGCTATTTGCGTAACAACGTTCAGTCACAAACAGGCTGGATCTGTAGCCATTAGAGCGATTTCAGTGACTATTGGCCGATTACAATTGACACATATTCTAGAGTTCTCATCTAGGGCTAAAGGTGGATGATTAAGTTCATCTCTTCTAGTGATTGCTATTTGCCTCTTATTGATATTCTCAATGCCATTCATGAACGCCTGCTGACGAGCATTCAACTGTACATTACATGTGTAACATCGGATTTTTCAAAGAATCAATAATTATTAGAAAGAATTGAGATTTATCAGATGTTAATTGAAAGTACACCACCTGTCGTGCAAATGAAATCTAAACTAAATCTGCAAGAAACCTATATCTACTCTGTTCTACTATCCTTAAAAGGACCGTAGAACAAACAATCACGGCACTTTGCCAGCTCCCGATGAACAGCTCGCTAACTATCCTAAAAAGTACTGTCATACGAGCCGATGAAAGAACCCAAAGATCCCTGAATTTTAATATTATTAATTAAATAAAAAGTTCGGTTTAAAAAAGAATGAGTGAGTGGTGGGGAAGAAGGAAAACACATACAAATTCGCGAGAAATAAAAGTACACTTGCTTCAGCGTAAAAATCCTCACGGAATAGAGGGAAAAGCCGAAGCAAGCGTAGATATTTATTTATGAATAAAAATAATCTTTTTACAAGTTACAATTTACATATAGAACGCTAACGCAACGGAATTATACAAACACAGGACGGAACGCTTGCTTACCCACGGCCTTCAGGCCCGCATAAATCGCTGCAAAAGCTTGAGCGCCGTCCAAGAGGCCGCTAAGCTGAACGCCAGTACAGATGACCGCAGCGTCGCCCTCAGTCCAATGAGGTGAGCTGGGATTGGGGGCGCAGAAAAATGGTCCTCAACCTCCACCAAGCGCGTCCCGATGTCTCGGGGAAACCAACCTGTGGTGACGGGCAACAAGGTAAGTCACCGCGTGCTGCACTCGCCCTGGACGGGTCACGTCGACGAAGTGCACGTGGACACCATCCCCACTATCTACACAATTCTCTGCCTCGAGGCTCACTCACAATCACACACACACACACCCACGTATGACGCACGCGATCACGAGTTCCGATATTACCGTTGCGATTATAGTAACGCGAGAAAAGCGTGAATCTACTCGCCAAAAACGATAAAACACCCACGATAACTACGATAACACGATAACACGATTAATACAGGGAAGACAAAAAGAAGTTTTCTCAAAGCTCGTCTGGTTTTGTCGACGGTTTGAAAAGATATGGCTCCCGCCAGCAAGCGCACACGGTGGCGCTGCCGCGCGAAACCAATCCCTACTCACCGCGCGCGGCAAGTCCCAGGATACACCGCGCGCCTCGGCGCGAAATCAAAAAACAGATGAAGATAATTTTATGCGGCAAAAATGGCATAAACAATCCCGATGGATACTATGATCTACTATCCTTAAAAGGACTGTAATCGCACTTGGACAATGAATCGCGGCACCTTATCAGCTCCCGATGAACAGATCGTTAACTATTCTAAAAAGGACTGTTGATCAGATAACTAGGGTATCTCCTAAGGAGCGGAATAAATTTATACATATATATATAGCATATATAGTAGTGGGTAAAAGTAGAAAATGCCCCTCCCTATATATATTAAGCCTTACTTTTTTGACTGCATGTTTGAAAAATTGTCTTCGCCATCTAGCGGCTGAAAAAGTAACTATTTCTGTAAAAATGTTGTTTATATCTTCCTATATGTAATATATCATTAAGAATTATAAAAGTATTTTTTGGCTCCAACAAATAATCAGGTATCCCGATGAATCGATGCTCAATACCACATTCAATGATACAAATCGAAATGCTCAGAATGTTGGAATTGAAGTAATTAATGACTTTATTGAATAGTGCTACCCATTCAGGCACGAAAACATATGCACTCATGTGAGCTGCTTGCTCAAAATCTTCCGTAATATAGAATGATCATATATTTATACAACGCAAGTTTCTGGGATTTTGTTGGTTTCTGGGATGTATAAATTTTTATCAATTGTATAATAACCTAAAACCCCACAACCCCCGACCACAATGATGTTCGCCTGCGGCGCCCGCTTCTGTTTCTAATCACTATTGCGTATTAAAACACGAAAACATTACTAAAATAGTAATTTTACGGAACAAAGTCGTCCCAGAAACTTGCATTACACTCCGAAGTTTTCTGGGATATCCCAGAAACTTGCGATGTATTATTAAAAACGTCCCAGAAACTTGCATTAGATATATTTATATATATATTATACATTATATATATATGAGGAATTTTACGTCAACTCTCCTAGCGCGGCGCGCGAACGCCAAATCATGCTATTTCTAACTCGTATTTGCAGTACTAAACTATACTTAAAAAAAATATCCAATAGATGTTTTCGATGTATTTTTTCCTCAGCTTTCCAATGGTGTAAGCAGTTTTTTCAAAATTTTATATTTTCACCTTTAAATATTATAAAACGTCTTATATCTCAAAAAGGTATTTTTAATATTTTTTTTTCATGTTTTAGATGGAAAGCTGAGGATTTGTTACATAAAAAAACTTTTTTTCCAGAAAGTGCTCAAGATGTTTTCTTCGAGAAAAACGATGCGAAAGAGTAGGCTCATCGCCGCCGCCGCGCACGGCGCAAAGTACGGCGCGCGACCCCACGCGATGCACTGTTTATTTTTTTACTCCATAGGTGGCTTCTATATCATAATTACTATTTTGCAGATAAATCATCAAAGCGACTCTATATAAGAGCATGACTTTTTGTCAAAATGATTTTAGGATTTTTTTAAAATTCCTTTTTGGCGTGTATTCTCGATTTAATAGTGTTCTTCCTGCAGTCTATGAGAACTAAATCACTCACTAAATTATTTGAAATTATTGGTTTTATTATATTTTTACTTTATTGTATTAATTATAATGGATATAGTGTGGAATAGATAATGCATAAATCCTTTAAATAAAATTAATCATTCTTCTACTAAAGATTTGTTTGACTTTCCAAAAACTTTAAGAAGTAAATATCCACTAGTACCAGAAAATGCAAAAATCTGTTCTAATTGTCGACGGCAAATTTACAAACAGAAACAGGAATTACCTCCTTTTGATAATAAAAAAGCTAGAGTAGAGTGTAAAGATGAATATCACAAAGCAGGTGTGGCAGTTCTCGAAAACTTAAAAAAAATGTTTTCAGAATGCGTAACTAAACAAGATAAAATTCAACTGCTTAAAACCATCACATTCTGTTTTAGCTGGAAGTAGTGGTACACATACTGTTTGTGTATGTGTACATCACGAAAATGTCAAACTTATGTTAGATGCTATTCATTTAGATAGTTTCACAAAAGATACTCAATTGCCTCTTATAAACTACCATGATTGCATCCAGGCAATTGTGTGTAGTAATCCACGTGATAAATGTTATTTAGGCGACTGCTTAAATTGTCCCAATAGGTCTATATTGCGAGAACATTTGCTTGAATGTTTCGATAAAAATGATATTTTCAAAGTACAGTTTCAATTATGGTTTCAAACAGATCGATGTACAATAACTTCGAGAAGTGTAGATGTTCAAGAATATGTAGATATACTCTGCGATAAATTAATGAAATTTAAGAGTCACGAATTTTTTTATAATGAACAATCAATCTTTGTGAATAACTTAAAAAAAAATCTTCAAGAAGGAGAATTTCTGGTGTGTTGCGATTTTGCAGAAAACTATGCTTTTGTCATACAAAATTCTACACAATCTTTCCACTGGAATAACACCCAAGCCACTGTTTTTACAGTTGTGGTCTATCATAAAGAAAATAATGAGCTTAAGCATATGAGCATTGCTATAATTTCTGATAATCTAAGTCATGATACATTTTCGGTTTATGATTATCAAAAAATTATAATACCGCATCTTAAAACTAGTTTCACAGTAAAGAAAATCTACTATTTAACTGATGGAGCAGGTCAGCACTTTAAAAATAAGACTAATTTCCAAAATCTTCTCTTCCATGAGAAAGATTTTGGAGTTCCGGCAGAATGGCATTTTTATGCTACTGCGCATGGTAAAGGTGCATGCGATGGCATATGTGCAAACTTAAAAAGAGGTGCAAAACGAGCACCAATACTGCCCAGACGATTCTTGGTGTAAGTATCGTTTAGCAGCAGCACAGAATAAACTGAGTACTTTTAAACATCCTCCCCGCTTTTGACAACGATACTCAAGCAGTACTTAAACCAATTTATGAAGACCTCACTAGTGAAGATTTATTAGAAAGATGCACTGGCGCAAACACTCAGAACAATAATGAAAGTTTTAATTCTTGTGTTTGGGCCATGGCTCCAGAACACACTTTTTGTGGAAAAAAATCGTTGAAATAGCAGCTTATACAGCAGCATGCACTTTTAATGAAGGCTTCAGTACAGTATTAAAAATAATGAGTGTTGTGGGCGTAACAATAGGCAGTGAGGCTCAAAAACACGCTGAGAAAGTCAATACAACGCGCGTGCGGAAAGCCGAACGGGTTGCTTCTCAGGCTTCAAAAGAAAGCAGGGTGGCCCGCAGAAACGCTAGAATACGAGAAAATGATGCGTACGAGGAAGCCGAAGGAGTTATATATGGAGCTGGCATCGCTAATTAAGTGTAAGACCCTTTTTTTCTCAAACTTCCATAAAAAAAACTTTGAACGCGTTTTTCTCGAAACAACGCTTTTCAACTCTATCGACACAATTTAAAAAAAATTTCTGCACCGATTCAGTT
Organism: Megastigmus dorsalis; assembly: GCA_900490025.1. Classification (NCBI taxonomy): domain Eukaryota; kingdom Metazoa; phylum Arthropoda; class Insecta; order Hymenoptera; family Megastigmidae; genus Megastigmus; species Megastigmus dorsalis. Next base: position 39,053 of record UELU01142128.1, read on the forward strand.
GAAATTTGAACAGCTTACTCCTGATATGTGTTCTTTTTTTATGATCTAGGATTATAACGATCAATAAATTTTTCAAAAAGTTATAAACAATTTATGTTGCAAAAAAAGAGCCAAAAAATTCAAAAGTCCGCCATTTTGTTTTTTTCGGTAAAAATGAAATATCCTAGACTATGCAATAGCCACAACTATAAGTTTTAAGAATCTATTTAGTTTTTTGATTTCAGATGATCCATTGGCGAGATATCGTGTTGACAGTCAAACAAAAGAACAATTTTGAGGCGGGCATTTTGTCAAGAAAAATCCGTAAAAAAAAAAATTTTTATATCTTCAAAATGTGTATTTTAATATGTAAAAAGTTTAAACAATAAAGATTATTTTTTGTATGAAATAAAAATTATTGAATAAATAGGGCAAATCCACCTCAAACCTGCCTTAAATAGATTGTCTTTCTAATAATCATAGAATATTATTACATGGTAATCTTTTATTTAGCATAGCAATATTAAACTTCATTTTTCAATTAAATAAAATCGCTTCTTTATTTATTCATATTAATTTTTCTATTTCTAAAGGCCAATTTAAACTAATGAAATTTGTGAGCTCTATTCAGAAATTGTCAACTACTCTTTTTCTTAATTTTGCATATTCAAATAAAGTTTCTAATTTACAATGGCTAATTTAAATTTGTTAGCCCGCGAGGCCTGTTTCTGCTCAGGTAGACGAGTGGCTAGAAACCGGGAGTCTCGTTAGCGTCTTTCTTGAGGAAAGCAGGATTACCGCGAATACGAGGAAAGGAGAGTTTTTCATGGAAAAAAGCTTTGCACTGAAAGTAAACTTTAATTAGATTTATTGCAGTAGCAATATTAAAGGCTTACATTGTAATTAGATAGTTAGTTGAAAATGTTAGTTGTGAAGGGGATTCGACCGCGTGGCATCGGTAACTGCCGGTAGAACATGGGAATTATGGGGTGCTCCGACTGAGGCTGCGGCTAGAGCGGAGGAGAGCGAGCCTCGAGCGTGCAGCTCCTTACTACATGCCGCGAGGCTCGCGTATCGATAAGCGAGGGAGGGGAGAAGTGTAGCGATGACTGATCGCAGCGCGAGTCTCTGACGAGGATACAGGAAAAAAATAAAAAATTAAGATCTGGAAGAAGTATAGTAGATTAGTAAAGTAGGTATAGTAGAGAATAGACGTATGGATAGTAAAGAAGTAAAGATAAAGAGTGTAGGGATCAAATCGTTAGTCTCCGTTATCCTGATGGCTGGTACCGCCCGCTGTGAGCGGATCGGGTGTCGTGGAGGTAGTCGGCCCTGGTGAAGAAGATGGACCCACTGCCAGGTGGGATTCTGCGTCGATTGGGAGGCGGATGACCTTTACCATCGGCCGTTGAAGTGATGTGGTGTTGATGTGTAGCGTCAGCACTCATGTCAGTCCGTCAGGGCCTAGATGGAGTAGAGAGACGCGCGCAAATGCCCATTTCGTGGGCGGCTGTAGTTCGTCGGTGATGAGGACTAGATCGCCCTGCTTGATGTCCGCCGTCGGTTTTAACCACTTATGGCGTTGTTGGTAGAAGTGCGGAACCTCTGCCTGCCATCGCTTCCAGAAGTGGTTGCACATGATCGTAGTCCATTTATAGCGTGGTGTGCCTGAAACAGAGAGAGAGTCGTCGATAGGCTCCGGTGGCGATGTCAGTGCTGATGCCACAAGGAAGTGCCCTGGCGTTAGGATGGCGATGTCTTCAGGGTCGTTGCTGAGTGGAGATAATGGCCTCGAGTTGAGGCAGGCCTAAATCTGCGTCCTCAGCGTCGAGAACTCATTGTAGGTGAGTTTGGCGTCACCCAGAACTTGGCGTAGGTGATGCTTAAATGCTTTTACTCCGGTCTTCCAGATACCGCCGAAGTTGGGCGCACGTGCAGGTATGAATCTCCAGATGACGCGGTCCCTGGCGATGACGTCGGCGACTTCCTTACTGAATTGCGATGTTGCATCAAAGAGCCTTGACAGCTAGGAGTTGGCTCCTTGAAAGGTTGTCCCGTTGTCACTGTAGATGACGCTGCAGAGTCCGCGCAGTGATACGAAACGTTTGAATGCTGCCAGGAAGGTGTGCGACGTGTAGTCGGAAACCACTTCGATGTGTTTAGCTCGTGTCACCATACACACGAATATGGCCACATAGCCCTTGTAGGCCTTTTGTCCGCGACCTTTAGAGGTGCGCATCATAAAGGGACCGGCATAGTCAAGTCCAGTAGCCGTGAAAGGTCGAGCTGGAGTTACTCTGGTTGCAGGCAGCGGGGGCAGTTGCTGAACCTGTGGTTGTCCTTGGAAACGGGTGCATCTGACGCATTGTCTTACAATCTTCCTAATGAGGTTGCGTGATCGTGCTAGCCAGTAAGTGCGTAGCAGATGGCTCGTTACAAGCTGTGGGCCGCCATGTAGAGTGCGGATATCCGCTTCTCGGATGAGCAGTTCGGTGACGCGACTGCTGCAGGTCACGACGATAGGGTGCTTTTCTGCTTCCAAGAGCATGGCATGCGGATGTCTCCCTCCCACACGGATGAGGCCGTTAACGTCGAGGAAGAGCGTGAGTTGCTTCAACGGGCTTGATCTTGAGAGTTGCTGGTGAGCTTGCAGCCGAACGATATCGGCCTTGAAGGTCTCTTGTTGGACACAGAAGATGAGGGTGCGTTCAGCGCGGAGAAGCTCATCTGCGGTAAGTGGCTCGGCCGACCCGGGATTCGCTGCTTAACGACGACTAGATGGCCATGACTGACTAAATGCTATGACTCTTACTGCTGTAGAGAAGCGAGAGACATTCTGTAGCCAGTCTTCTATCGGCCTTTCTTCCTGCCGGTTGAGCGGTGCAGCGAAGACGGCGCAGCCATTCCGCTCTTCAATCACGCTCGTGTACGCAGGTTGCGTCATAATCCTGTCTTCCCATTGTGTGGTGAGCCACGGAGGTCCCTTCCACTACAGCGGCTGCTCTACCAGTTTCAGTGGCATAGTACCTCGAGAGGCAAGGTCAGTCCGATTCTCGCTGCTCCTAACGTAGTTCCAGGAAGCTCCTGGTAGCACCGTGAGGATCTCGTTGACACGATTCTCGACAAATGTAGTCCATCTTTCAGGTTGGCTGCTCAGCCAAGCCAAGGTAACTTGCGAATCCGACCAGCAATACACTCTCACCAGAGAAGACGGTAGGAGAGCCAAGATCTTGCTGAGGAGACGAGCAAGGAGCAGAGCCCCGCATCGCTCCAGACGTGGTATGCTGAGGTTCTTGATAGGGGCCACTGTGCTCTTGGCCATCAGCAGCGTAGATGTTGTGTCTTCTCGTTCAGTTTGCTTGACAAGATACACTACAGCAGCATACGTGTAGATAGCTTACAGCAAGCTTGTAGAAAATAAAAATAAGATATTTGGTCCTATTTATAATATTCTCTATCTGTCTGTTCCATTTCATATTGAAATCAAATATAACACCTAAATATTTATAATTTTCTATTCTAATTAAAGATTTCTTATGTATTTTTATATCTAATTTTTCTGGGACACTGTCTCTATAGTTTCCAAGTGTCATATATACCGTCTTCATTACATTAAGTGAGAGTTTGTTTAATGCTAACCAATCATTAACAAATTCTAAGTGAATATTCATTTTTTCTTAGGCAACAAGCCAAGTATCACCAGTCGATATAATGGCTGTATCATCCGCATATGACACTATGGCACCTTCAGGCAAACTATCCAATAAATCATTTACATACAAAACAAAAAGCAAAGGTCCCAAAATAGTCCCTTGTGGGGCTCCTGTCGTTATATAATAATAGTCAGTGTGCACATTTTGTAATTTTACCCCTTGTTGTCTATCCGATAAATAACTTATCATCAGATCCAACGCCTTTCCTCTTATTCCATAATTGTAAAGCTTGTCTAGTAAAATTTTGTGGTTTACTGTATCGAATGCTTTTGCCAAATCCAAAAACGTTATGATCAACGGTTTGCTTTTATCTAATTGTTCGCAAAATATATTTGAAATATAATTTAACGCATCCTTAGTACCTTTTCCCTTAATAAAGCCAAATTGTCGCTGGTTTAATATTTTGTTTTGATCTATGAATTCTAGAATTCTGATGGATTATTTTTTCTAATATTTTAGCAATGTTCGATATCAAGGGTATCGGCCTTTAATTTGATGCTGTACATTTATCCGAAGCTTTATGTATTGGTACTACATCAGCCTTTTTGAGTACATTAGGCCAGGTGGCTTGTTCTATACATAAATTAAAAAGATAGGCCAAAAGTTCCTTGATATATTCAGACATTACTTTTAGCACTTTCTCATTTATATTATGTACCCCACCCAATTTATCTTTCATGTTGTAAATTATTCATTTTATTTCTATATAATTTGTAGGTTTAATGAAAATTGAATTGGCATTCATTCGAGGTTGTGTTAACTTAGAGTTAATTGGTTTTTTAATGTTGTGACTTACCTTTTCGCCAATTTCACAAAAATATGTATTCATGTAGTTTCCTATTTCCGTTGTATTTTCAATTATTTTGTTGTTTTCATAACAAATATATTTTATGATCGTATTCTTAGTTTTGTTTTTGTTTAATTTTTCATTTACATAATTCCATAGATGCCTTGGATTTTTGCTACGCAAATCTACTTCTTTGGCTTCTAATTTCATTTTAGCATTATTGATTACCTTATCTAATATTTTCAAGTAATTATTGTATTCTATTTTAAGTGAATCATTGTCTTTATTTTGTCTCCATAATTTATATAGAGTTTGTTTTGTTTTACCAGAAATCATAATACCTTTTGTTACCCAGGATTTCCTAGGTTTGGAATGTGTTTTAATTTTCTTTTCATATGTACTTTGCGCCATATTTATACAAATCTGCAGTACATTTATGAGCGTTTCAATACCCCCGTTTGCATCTTTTTCCATTTTTAGTAGATTCCAGTTTTTTGTACTTGAAATGATTTTTAATTTTTTTTAAATTTACAAAGTTAATGTTTTCATTATTTGCATCTTGTCTAATCGTGTTGTCAAAATATACTAATAATAATGGATAGTGGTCGGTAATTGATTGTAATAGTTTGTAAGGTCTAAAATTAATTGCGTTTGTTTTGATAAAGAAATTGTCTATACAAGTTCCATTATTATTACAATTAGATGGCCTAGTTATATTAGAAAAATTTGGCGTATATCCCTGTTCCAGAAAATTATTTAGGTACTCTAAGCTAAGATTATTGATATCTTGTAGATCAATATTAAAATCCCCTTCAACCCAGTGATTTTTAACATTTTTCTTACTTTTTAAAAAAGTTTCTATATTCATTACAAATTCCGGCTTAGGTAGATCATGTGATCTATATATCACAGATATTTCGAGATTTTCATTATTGCTTATTTTTAGTTTAGTAGTAAGTATACTTAGCCTACCAATTTTTATAATGTTCGTAGTATCAATAACCTTTTCTTTTACATAAGTAACTACTCCATCAGACTTATTTAGGAGACTATTATTATAATAACTCTTATACCCCTTTAATTTGAAATACTGAAAATATTCCAGATTCCAGGTTTCTGAGCAAATTATTACTAAAGGTTTGATTTTCAAGGTCTCAATAAGTATTTCGAGTTTTGTAAAATTTGTATTTAAGCTTCTTATGTTAATGTATAATATTAAGTTATTTGCACAAATATTTTTATTGAGATCTTGAACATGATCAACGATACATTCAGTTTGTACTAATTCTGTGAAGTCTAAATTACTCTCCATTATGTCTATTTGACATTTCGTTTTTGTAACCTTGTTGAGGCAGGACTACTGAGTGTACTCTTTTTCTGTCTCATTGGTGATGATGCTAACGACGTACTTGTTATCTTCGGTTGGCAAAAGTTTCCTGCTTTACCGATATACTTTGGTTGTATAGGTTTAATTGGATAGTCGGTCATTTCGATGTAATTTTTCATTTTAGTTTTCATTATCATTCACGGTCACTATCATATATTGCATGATTTGTGTCAAAATTTGTTTTATATTTATTACTGCTGTAGCAGCAATTAAGACACTTTAAAGATTCACTATTACAAATATTAGTATTGTGATTTCTAGCACATTTCAAGTAACTTAAATCATTGTGACATTTTGATCCACTGTGTCCAAATCTCCCGCAATTAAAACATGGTTGACGTTAATTAAGTCGTAGACTTTACACCTCTGATTCCCCACAAACACTTTATCACTATTTTCTTTGATATTTTTATACACTTCAGCTGGAACTTCAGCTATAATACCTTGTAATTGTGTTTGCTTATTAGTGTATACATGCAATACTTTACATTTTGTTTAAAATTTCTTAAAATTTCTGTTGTTAATATCTATTTCCAGAGCTTCCATGTCGTTCTTACAATAATTATCAATTCCAACAATCTTGATTTTCGGATTCATGAATTGTTCTTTTTCAATTTTGAAACTGTTGGCAAGCTTTCCTTTTAGAATTTCTTCGGCGATATTTACACTTTGTTCATTTGAGCAGCTGACTATAATTTCATTTTCGTTTTTAATTTCAACTTTGTTAGTTTGTATATTCTTTTCTTTGTTTAAATAGTGTAATACACATTCTTTAGCAGTTAGTTTTTCGCTTTTATACGATTTTTAACTGGCTTTTCACTCCTAAAAACATCAGCACAATTTCCATTATCATTATTATTTATTTTTTCTTTCTCTAGTAATTTTTTTAGCAATTCATTTTTTTCTTGTAGTGCCTTATTAAGTTGCTTTAATAATTTATTTTCAATTTTCATACTTTCGATTTCTTTATTTTCTTCATATATTGTTGCATTGTATTCGTCATCGTCTCTTCTCATTTATATCTCTTGTAAGATTTGCTTTCTTAATTCTAGCTCCTGTTTATTTTTGACTTGAGCTATAACTATTCTAGCTGCATGGTCCAATGCCACGTCTTTTGTATTTGAGGTTATCTTGACCTCATCCACGTGCTCAGGGCATATAACTAAAGAATCACTTAAGATTTTGGTATCTTTTAATTTTACAAAATCACTTGCATGGTACACGTTTTCGCAAATTATACACGCTACTGCTGCACATTTTTGATTCGGAGGACATTTATAAAATTTTTTCTTAAACTTATCGGGAGGTACATGTCCTCCCGACGCCACCTTATTAGCTATAATTATTAGTAATTATTTATTAGTAATTATTAATAAAGTACCAAAATAATAAAATGAACTTCAACTTTGTAATGGTGCCTTATTAAAAATACAGATGCCAATAGTTAACAACTTTGGTAGCTTTGATATATTTGATATAATGCGCCTCATCCAGAACGACACTTTCACAATTTTATAAAATATCTTTAATCTTAATAAATAACTATATAAACATACTTGGTGCCCCGTCTACAGGTAATTTCAGGTGCTGTATATTTTAATTATTATTATTATTATCATCATTATTTTCTTTAATATTTAGATGTCATAATTAATTTAAAGAAATTTAAACCATCAATGTGCATCATAAAAGTATAGGACAATATATTTAAATATTGTATTCTTCTTCCTTAACATTATTAAAAAGGTTTCAACTTACTTATATAAATTTTGTTACAATAAGTGCGGGATAATTTTTCTTCATGGGAATCAGACAAATTATCATAATGAACCAAAGAAAGTATATGCTGCACAAATATATTTAGATAGTTTTGTGGTTTCACTGTATTGGTATGTAAGGTTATAAAATTTTTAAAAATAACTGAGTATGTAAATTTTCAAGTTTTATTTTATTTTTATTTAGATAGTGTCAATATTTATGGTATTTATCAATAAAGCATTACTATCCAGTCATCTTAATGCACCTTAATGCTCCACTATTTATTACTTGGTTACAATGCATAATATGTGTTGTCATTTGTATATGTTTAAAAGGTCTTTCAAAATTATGGCCAGAATATTTATATTTTACAAAAGGAAGTTCACTCTGATATGAAAACACTAGGAAATTATAAATTAATAAAATTTATTTTTGTTTATTAGTTCACTTTAAAGAAGCTTATTTTTGCGATTTACATGGACCCTCTTTGAAAATATTGTAATCGGATAGGGAATATTGACAAATTAGAACGTAACATTTTCAAAGAATTTGCATATAAATCGAAAAAATAACTCCGTTTTGAAGATGTAATAAAAATGGGCCTATATGTGCTGTCTCACTGTCTGTGAAAGAATATATTTCGTTTATTAGATTCACGCCGTTACTATCATTTACGAGGTGCTTATCTCCCCTAATATCCCGCGATTACTGCCGCCTCCGCGGGCACAGTAGATAGCGGATCTACTGTGCATTTTCTGAACAAGCTGGACTCGTGAGCCTCGCACGGAGCTCTCGAGTATCTTTGGTCCGAGCATCGGAAAGCGAGACTCAACAAGAGAGTCTCGCACTTGTACAAGGAAGCTGGTGTATGTATATATCAGATGGAAAAAAGGTGGATTTTCCCACTGCAACGTGCAGCAGGTAGGAGTGTGCAGTACAGGGTTACTGCACACTGAGAGAAAACCAGCCCCGTTACAGTATCCGAGTAAAGCTAGTTCACCGATAAATTACCTGTAGACGGGCCACCAAGTATGTTCATATAGTTAATTATTAAGATTAAAGATATTTTATAAAATTGTTGTTTCGTCGTGGATGATACACTACCATACCTTAGATGGCATGCGTAGCTATATATGTTATTTAATTTTATTTGTTTGATTTTTACTTTGTTTAAAACCGGTTGGAACAGGTTTTAATTTAATAGTTATTTAATTAGTAAATTTATTTATTTGTTGGAAGGTTAATTTTAGAATTATCAACACCTTTGGGAAAAAGCCTTTTGCACAAAAAATCCAGATTTACCGAAATTTGGAAATTTACAGATAATAAAAGAAAAGAGAGAATTTATAAAATGATGTAGATTGAAGCATGAAACAAAGAGCTATAGAGGCAGTACACGTCGCCAAGAGAAACGCTCGCCGCAAGCGAAACGTTTTAAGCCGTAGAGGCTACGTATAAGTTGCTGCAAGACGCAAGATGTCGTAGAGACTACGCATGTCGCCGCAAGACGCAAGATAAGCCGTAGAGGCTGCACGCCGTCGCATGCCACAAGAAAAGCCTTAGAGGCTGCACGCCATCGCTTGATAGACAGAGAGCCGTAAAGGCTACACGTGTTGCTTGAAATAATATATATAAAGCCGTACATGCTGATCAGGCATCCACACTAACTTGCGCAGTACGTTCTACCTGCGACTTTTCTTACACAAAGGGGAGTACGGAGGTTCGCGAAATTCAGGACCGTCCTTCGCGGTTGACCGTTGGAATCTAACTAACACGCAGAAACCTGCCCTCGCATGTGCAATCGTCGTACCTTCGTGAAGACACTACCGTCCAGACGTGGTAAAGCGGAGGCAGGCTTTAGCGGTGTTGCCACCTCTCGCACGCTTCTATCTACGCGCAACATTCACACACTGATATACACGCATACGGAGCCTAATGTTACGACGGAACAATTATGAAAGTGTCGTTCTATACGAGGCGCATTATATCAAATATATCAAAACTACCAAAGGTCAATTGGCATCTTTATTTTTAATAAAGCACCATTGCAAAGTTGAAGTTCATTTTAATATTTTTGTACTTATTAATAATTAATAATAGCTATGTAAAATTAAGGAAAACAGTACTTGACAATTTCTAAATTGATTTTACAACTTTCTTTAGTTTAAATTGGCCATTATAAATTGGAAAATTTATTTGAATATGCAAAATTAATAAAAAGAGTACTTGACAATTTCTGAAAAGATCTCAAAAATTTCATTAGTTTAAATTAGCCATTTTAAAATGGAAAATTTATTTGAATATGTAAACAATGAAGAAAAAGAGTATTTGGATAATTTTTTTTCACTTATGTGCCTTGATGTTCCATGGTATATAAAACACTTAATTGACCCCTTCGACATTTAGTTTTAACTTCTCTCTCCCATTGTTGTGTTAAGGAAGCAGGGCCAACTGCCATACTTCTAATATTAGGAACTGCAAACAGTTGCGAATATAATGCGCCTTGTCCAGAATAACAATTTAACTTAAGCGTCTTTTATCTGTGTATTATTCATCGAGCTTCTCGTATGAGTATCACAAATAGAATTATAGACCTCGATGGTCATCATTGCGGTCCGAGGACCGGTATGGCTGAAATTCGATTTTAAGTCCCGTTTTCGGAGCGTTAACTAGGGGCCTTATTTTACACTCACATAAAAATGAGGCCTAAAATCAAATTGTACGCTTATTGCATGAAACAGTAGATGACACCACTAGGGAGCAAAAAACTTGGATAGTCCAGAACTAGTAATAAATTAATACTTTAGACGAAAGCGGAGATGGCAAACACGAGGTCTAGGCTGGCTAATTTTCCTCCAGAGTAGCGTATGTTATTTTTTTTAACGGCGTGCGCGAAACTCGCCTTCTAATACTTGTTCTGCGCGGGCGAAGTTCATGTTTCGAGCACTCTATTGACAAGCGTATGCGAAGTATGCGCATGCGCAGATCATTATACTTCACGCACGCTCCTCATAAGTAGCGTGCTCGAGATACGCGCATGTGCAGATCGGTTTACTTCGCGCACGCAAAAACTGGAGAGAGCGCGAGACCTGCAATACCGAACACATGGTGGGGAGAGTCCGAATAGTAATAAAGGATAGACGCCATCTCTTTCTCGAGAATACACCCAGTGGTAAAAAAACTAATTTCAACGAGTTTCGCTCACGCCGTTAAAAAATATAAAGTTCGATACATGTGAGCGAAGCGAGGGATACTGGCACCGGTGTGGTTTATCACCCGAGCGAAACGAGCTTATTTTTGCCTAACAAGGACGAAAATGTAACATTCTCGAACAGGTGCCGAGAGAGAAAGTGGTACTTACGGCCTGCTAAGTAAAAAATACTTCGATATTGTAACCGGAAAATTCGATTTAAAGTTTAGTTCATATAATACAAAAATCTAAAATAAGCCAGTTTACGTTAATAAATTGAATAACTGAATTTTACAAATTAAAAATCATACGAAAAATCAGACTTTACGTCTATGATATAAAAAAGTTATTCGTCAAGCGGACGGGAGATTTCACGGTCTTGTAACGAAAACTACTATTATTTGATTTTACGATTAGATGCGGACTACATTTCAATTTTGTAATAAGTCAGTAAAATTCATTCGAAAAGGATATAAAATTCCTTAGTCTTACAGATGAGAGACAGTTAATATTTGACTTAAATTATTGACACTATTACAAATTCGGGTAGTGCGTTTTTTAAAAAACTATTTTGGAAAACATAGGTTAGAGCACCCTTGATATGAAAATACAGACAAATCGTAGATAATTGTGTGAAACAAATTATTTTAAATAGTCCTAATTAATTATTCTGTCCCACAGGTTAAAACATTTCTTTCAGTGCACAAAACATCTCAGCATTACTGTCGACGAGCAGACAAATTTTAAGGTCATTTAATTTGACTGTGTCGCATTATTCTTTCGCTCACGTTTCGGAATTCGTGCAATGCTTTTTCAATAAATATATTTTCCAAAATATTCGGTAAGCTGTTAATCGATCAATTTAAATTATTGTGAAAAATCATATTTTCCAAAATTTTTATTGATCATGTTCGTTGATTCTTTTATCCTCAAAAATTAACGAAGCATTATTGCTTACCTAAAATAGTATCGTATTTAATATGACGAATGTTTTGGAGACGCCATACGAAATTTTGTGTCTTAAATTATGTTCCATATTATTTAAGTTCGAGTGATTTGAGCAATAAAAAATAATTGCTTTTTAGTATTTTAGTTAGGTTAAAATCTCATTTTTTAAAACTCTTTTAAGTTTCAAACAAGCTTCATCATTTTAGTTATTATACATCGTTTATTTATCAGTATTTTTGTACATTTTTTCCTAAGTATTATTTACTCTCTTGATTAGTGTATTAGTTTTAATATTAACTGTGTATTTCTACACTTTTGGTAGATTCTCTAAATTTTCTGGATCCTTAGACATTAGCGACATCACATTTTTTTATTATGAAAATTTATGGTTATTCTTTAAATGGTAGATCTTTAGTTCATTTTTTAATTCGATAAATTTGTTATCAAATAAATATTAAAATAAGTAAACGCATCACGGTGTGAGTTAGCGCTTCAATTGTCTCTGTCGCTTCACGCTTTATGCAAGCGTACGCGCAACCGCGAGTGAGGAGACGGGTGAGCCACCTCCCCACCTCTTCGCGCTTCTCCTTTCTATCTTTTTCCGCCGCTTCTGCCGCCCGCTGTAGTTGCGCGCTGATCGGCTCATCTTACAAACTTTTAACAATTAATATCTCGGAAACTACTTGTTAGGTCAAAAACAAGAAAGTTACGTCATTCTTAGAATTTCGCGATCTATCGACTGGTATATACCAAATGCGATGGTATTGAATCATCCTGTATATAGTCACACGGTCGCGAGCCCAGCAGGCGCTATACTTGTCTGTGGCGCGCGGTCGCGCGCCGTGATGTAAATGTAGAATTACTCAATGGTAAAATTTCGAAAACCACTAAAATTGGCAATGTTACGAACGTACTTTAAAATCTATAATACTGAAAATGAAATTGACATAAAAAATATATATTATGTTAAAGAAATAGGAAAGAATATACTAAATTTCACAAAAAGAAAACAAAAAATAATTGCACGATAATCGCAAAAAATGAGATTGTAAAAATATATGATTGTAATAGAAAACTATTAGCAGTAGCACACAAAGACGAAAATCTGTATAAAATGAAAAGTTATATAACTGAAACAGACAAAAGCAAAATATATGCAAATGTAACAAAGCTAACTGACGAAGAGAAATGGCACAGGGCATTAGGTCATGTAAATTTTCAATATTTGAATCAAATTGTTGAAGATAAATTATTGTACGGCGGCCCTTTTGCCCAACATAGGCTTCTGCTAGTAAACGAACTGGCGCTCCTGGGCTAGTAAGTCGATGGGTACAACCCCAGCGACCACAGCACCGCGAGCTCGGAGACCGTGCCGTAGGAGCACGTGATACGGAGAGCCGCTCTCCGTTGCAATACGGCCATACGCTTACGGTACATTTCGTACCGCTGCGTGTTGGCCCAGACTTCGGAACCGTACAGCATGATGGATTCGGCGCATGCAAGGCCGTAGACCTTTGATATTGGCCATGATCTGGCTATGCGCCGTTGTCACCGCCGCCGCCCTGACGGCTACCCTGTGTATGTGTTCTCCGAAGGTGATCTTTGAGTCAGTCGTCACCCTTAAGTACTTATCAGCTGGTTTGGTCTGGACCGTCGCATCTCCTACGCTCATCGGCGCAAGATGTTAATGCACCTCTTACAATTAGTGGACAGCACGATTATTGAGCCCGTGGTCCTTCATGCAGGAGGTCACTCGACGCATTACCGGATTGAGTCACATCTGACACGCATCGAGATCTCTTGCGATGATGACGGCCGCTATGTAGTCCGTAAACCCTATCAGGAACGTGTCCTTGGGCATTTCCATCCTTAGGATCCCATTGTAGAAGATGTTCCACACGTAGGGACCCAGGATAGAGCCCTGAGCTGCCCCAGATGTTATTCCTCTTTTTATCGGACCATCATCGGTGTCATAGACAATGGAGCGGTCCCTAAGGTAACTCCCGAGCATTCGGAGAATGTACCCGGGGACTCGGAAATCTCGCTCCATGGCGTCCAAGGCCTGGTCCCACCTGACGGAGTTGAAGGCGTTTTTTCACGTCTAAAGTGGCCAACAAACACACGGGGCGTGAGAAATGGTTTCCCCGCTCCGTCGACCTTGCGGCGTCAACGACCTCCTGGACTGCATTGATGGTTGACTTGCCCCGTCTGAAGCCGTACTGGCGAGGGGCTAGATCTCCTGCCTCTCGCACGGCTACTAGGAGACGGGGCTTCAGCAGCAGCTTCTCCAGGAGTTTGCCTGTGGTGTCCAGCATGTACAGTGGTCTATACGATTCTGGAGTGTTTGCCGGACCCTTGCCTTTCCTGATCAGGACAAGTTTCGCGACATTCCAGTGGGCCAGAAATACGCCCGCCTTTAGGCAAGAGTTGTACATGTCCAGCAAGAGGCTCGGGCGACTTACGTCTATCGCCTTCAGCAGCTCCGCCAGGAGGCAATCAGCCCTGGAGGTCTCTTGTTTCACATAGACAAAACCGCCCTTGAGAGGTCCGCCCTCGTGAATAGAGACTCAACTGGGCAGCCGGATGTTTCCTGAGGGCTCTGCCTCTCGGGGTGCCCGGGGAACAAAGCATTTACGATGTTATTGATCGTCTCCGCAGCTGTTGGACTGCTGACCTGCTAATAAGTGTCCACCCAGACGAAGCCGCGGTCGGATCCGCGATCTGCGACGTGAAAACCCCGCGGGTCCGGTATCCATATGGCAACAATGCCAAGCTCATCGGTAAACAATCCCGGCCCCGGCCCCGAGAATAATCTCAGCGTTCTTCTTGGAACAAATCTGGGCCAGGAAGTTTTGCGCCGTCCTGCTCCTGTTCAAATTTCCTTGGAGGACTAGGACCATTTTCTTTTGTTGTGGGCAAGGACAACGCGGATGATACCACATGCGCCCGATCCCGCGACATGTTTCCGTACCTCGGTCTCTCCCTCGGCATTGACACACAGGAAACAGTTGGGCTCGGACTTGTAGTTCCTAATAACGTGGCTCTCTGCTCCACATCGGAAGGAGAGTTTACTCCGGTCTGGTCCATTGCAGGCCCAGCTCTGGTGTCCGTAGCCCAGACATTTATAGCACCTGGGCACTTCCACCCTTCGGCGGATCCTACAGTTGATCCACCCGACCCTGATGTGATCGAACTTGAGCGCAGTCGCGGCGGCCGATTCTTCGACCGACACCACTGCTACTCGCTGCCCCCGCACATTTTGTCGAGTCAATGTAACCCTAAGGTGGCCAGTTTAATCCAGTAGGACATTTCGTAGGATCTCCTTAGCCTCTTCCTTCATCGTGCAGTCGTCAAGCCAATCTAAGGGCCTCCGCGAAAGCGCCTCTAGTTTCGAGGGTCGACTTATGGAGCTCAAGGAAGATCTCACCCGCTCTGGTCCGCCGAACAGATCGCACCTCGACCCCGGTGCTGTCCAGCTTGACGGTTCTCCGCACAGTTGCCAGCACCTTGGCGAATATCTGGTTTTCCGCCGGACGGAGCAAGATCGCTTCCGGCTTTCTTCTCAGCGCCGCCTTCTTCTTAGCCGCCATTTTATTCTCGGCCATCTTTTCTGACTTTTTCTTTATCTTCAGTTTATGTTTTTTTTTCACCTCCTGCCATTCAGAGGTGGAAGCCTCTTGTCGTAGGCTCTTCTTCTCTGACTGTCCTTCCGTTTGAAGGGGCGGGCTAGAAGCCTGCCAATTCTTTCCGGGAGGATGAACCGTTCATACGGCGCTTTGCGGTTTTGTGAAAGAGACCGCTATCTCCTCGGCCTCAATTCGCGCAACACCGCACTCCTTCCTAGAGGTCTCGAGGACCTCTATTTCCTCCTGCAGTTTAGCAGCCCCTGCTTAACTTCCTTGGCTATGTTTGGCTGCCTTTTCAGAACAGCCAGCATAGTTGACAGGAGGCTCCTTCCTTTGAAAGTCTTCTCCGCCGCAGCAATGCGCCTGCGCAGAGGGTCGCTCTCACTAATTTCTTCTCCTTCGGAACGGCTATGCACATCCGTGCTCTCAGAGCTCGCCGCGCTAAGATAGCTCGAGACACTTTCCACACTGCTAGTACAGGCCCTTCGTCTGAGCAGCGGCTCCACGTTTAGTAGCGGTACTCTCACAGTTGGCAGCGCCGCTGACTTACCTTCCTTCTCCTATCCTGTTCGCCCTTCCTCTGGTTCGTTAAGGTTGACATTTTTTCTGAAAAAATAAAGATTCTTCACAGCATGATTACCGATCCCCTGGGGGCTCTGAAATGGCCCCAACACATGCCTGTAGACGGTGCCAGACTGGGTGTATCATGCTGTGATATAGCACGCTCCATCCCACTAGTTCACCCCGGCAAGCATCACGCGACGAAACGCACTAGCCGTTGCCGGTGCTAGTTAGGCGACCTGTATCCCGTCTTGCCGTCAGCGGGAGCCAAAGGTGGTTTGGTCCTCGTCGGCAGTACCTCAGATCGTTTCATTTCGTATTTTTGTATCGAAATTGTTCGTGGATTTGTGTGTTTAGCATAATTTTGCGTCCGTGAATACTAAGCTTTAAAGCCTTATTGGAATTTTTCGATTCCACTCATTAGAAGTCGAGATATTGTACTTTAAATGTTGAAAATAATGTCAATTACCTATAAATCCTACTATTTCGATTTTTTACAGTATACGATTTAACAAAATATTTTGTCATAAATCTAAATCATTTCTCTACAAAGCTTATCCTACATGCTTTAATTTGATATTTTAGACAACTCTGTACGATTTTTTGAAGCCAAGAAATCACAGTTTGAAAAAAAAAACATATGTATTGATATTTGCATGCTTTGCCCCAGCATGAGAATTTATAGGTTTACGTTTAAGATTACCAAATCTTCAAACTTCAATATCTTGGTTTCAAAAAATCGTACAAAGTCGTATAAAAAATGAAATTAAAGCTTAAAATGTAAACTATCTAAATAAATTAATCAGATTCATAGAAAAAATTTCGTATACTGTATAATTCGGAATTCCTGAATTTTATATTACTTCCAACTCTGAAATTGATATATCTTCGTTTCTAATGAATGAAATCGAAAAATTCTGACGAAGCTTTAAAGTTTAGGATCCATGGACGCAAAAATTCCTCTAGTCGCATAAATCGCTGGAAGATTTTGATCCAAAAATACGAATTAAAAAAAATATT
>UELU01142130.1:0-11910 GCA_900490025.1 Megastigmus dorsalis
TAAAATATATATAAATATATATTTATTATTTATATCGCTTGCGCCTACGCATAATTCAGCCCTTGAACTGCCAGTGCAGTTTCACGATTTGCCCGCGGATAACAAAAAGCTCTATCCTTCCACCTGGATTCTCCCGTAAAACGGAAGAAGAGAGAGAGAGAGAGAGAGAGAGAGAGAGAGAAGAAACAGAAAAAGAAGAAGGGGGTGAGAGGCAAGAAAAGAATAAGATCGAGAAAGCAGAAGACAAAGAATATATATTCCTCCTCGCACGATTGAGGCGCGCTGCTCGCGCACGCATAGGACGTGCGTATATATAGCGATTTTCTACGCGGGACATACACAAGGGATATGATGCGCTGTTGCTGCTGCTGCTACTGCATTGCCCAGTCACATTGCCACGATACTATCGTTCTCGTAAATAATGATACAAAAAAAAAAAGAAAAACGCGGCATTGTGCCGGCAGCGGGCAACGTCTTTTCGCCTACCCAACACACACACACGCACACACATACATGGGGAGGTAACGCAAAGACCATGTCTCACACGCACAATGGATTACGCAATGATATTCGCAGAGATTCGCGTCTGCCGAACGCGCGGGATATACATATATATATATATGTATATAGTGAAAGAGAGAGAGAGAAAGAGAGAGTTGCAGGCGGCGTGTGTGCAGCGAAAAAAAACGGTTATATAGAGACGCACAGGGGGTGGAAAAAGGAGAGAAGATGTTTGAAAAAAAAACGTAGCCGGGGTGGAGGCCGGGTTGCGCTCTCTCTCTCTCTCTCTCTCGCCCGTTCGCCCTCGTCCGCGGTCCTACACCATCATCGTTCGCTAGAGAGAAAGAGAGAGAGAGAGAGAGAGAGTGAGGGGCGAGAGAGAGAGAGAGAGGGAGAGAGGGAACGCGCGCCAGTGTCGTCGGCCTTGAGGGTTACTCGCCCGCGGGGCGCTGTAAGAGAGCGTATATATGCGTGCGTGTGTGCGCGCGGGGTCAACGACCCTCGGCGTGGCGGCCAAGGGGTGGCTTCCCTCCACCCCCGGCCCGCGACGTCCCTCACACTCACATACACACACGCACACAAAGAGAGAGAGAGAGAGAGAGAGACAGACACACAGACACAGAGACAGAGTCGTAGGATAGTCGTGTAACGTTGGCCTATAGCGAGTATGCACGGCTGTGCTAGTGTGCCACGACGATGACGAGGACTTGGGGTTGGGTGGGGGTGGGGTGTCGGTTGAGGCAGGTTAGGCACTTTCTCTCTGTCTCTCTCTCTCTCTCTCTCTCTCTCTCTCTCTTTCGATCTCTCCCTCGCGCGCGCGCCAGCAAGTCAGGCTTATAGGACTCGCCCGATATATATCGGGGAAAGCACAGTGTGCACTGCCCGCGGGGGCTTTTATTTGAACTTGCGCGCGCGCTTGCGACCTGCACCTTCTTCTAATGCTCCTTTCTCTCTCTCTTTCTACTATTCGTCATCTCTCTCTTTGCCAGCTCTCTCAGGTCTTTTTCCCTTTCGTTTGCCGCGTACAACGTGTTCCTTGCCCCTCTGTGCACATCATCGCCTACACCGTTTTTCTCTTCTCAAGAGCGTGAGAGAGAGAGAGAGCAAATTCGCGCGGAGGAGATATGACGTCCAAGTGCCGATGTAAACGAGTACGTGGATATATAGCATTAGGAGAACTGCGCAGTGCATCGGTGTAGTGCTTTACTTCGCGTATCTTTGCTAGGGCGGCGGTCCGCGCACAACCGATGCGAGGAAAAGAGGCGAAAGTTTGCTCGCTATCATCGTAGCAATGAGCTCCGTCGTAGCTGTAGCTACTTCGAACGTCCATTATTCCGAGGACGAGTGTTGCACGGGTGCAGCTTCGCGCTGAGATGTCAAATTCAGCGTAATTCCTGTACGTTACTCGCGAGCTGTTTATATTATATAAGTTGCATTAGTGTGACTTACAACTGCATCGATAATATATATAAACGATATAAAATAGACTGTAGATGTAAATTGTCCGACTATTCTCGGCACTCATCTACTTACACGCACCTATAAGCTGCAGTGTATGGCTATATATCATTATACGGTATAAGCATTTCTCTTAACTTAAGAATCAAATCGTTTGCAATATATAAGCATATATATATAGTACCCCTTAATGCAGCTGCGACAAATTATGAATTTTTCAAATATACTCCGCTACTAAATCCTCCCCCCCTCCAATACATGTATCAGTAAATTATATACCCATAAAAAAAATACGCGCTATGGGCATGAATGAAAAAATCATTCATCATTTGAAAGGTGAATTCAACCTTTATACGGCTAATTGATAACTCCCCGCGCGCCCTTCACTCGTTCTTCTTAATTGCAATGACTCGAGTTGTACTTCGACCCTCCGCCGCCGCGCCAAGCAAAAGTCCGCACTTTCCAACAATAAAAATTGAATATATATATTCATCTTGCTCTAGGGATATTCGACCAGTGCAGTACATAGATATACATATATATTTGGTACTTTTACCTTATATCCATCTGTACGCGTTTCGTGCATCTCCATATACAATATTCACAAAACTCGTACTGATGGATGCAATTTAAACCTCCCAAATATATATATATATCGATGTAGTGTGCTGGTCGAATATCTCTAGAGCAAGATGAAAGACATTGGGCGCGCAGGGTTTACGCACACAGACACACGCATATCTCGTCTACCGATGCGCGGCACTCGCTCCTCTGATCCTGCTGAATGCGTCCGCATATAAGTGATGATTCGAGTACGCGCGAGTAGTGCAAAAGGTATACGGGTGCGGGAGAGGGTTGCACTCGGTGCGGAAGCAACAGCGGCGGCGACGGCAGCATTCAACCGGTACCCGCGCGATCTGTTCCCCGACTCACTGAGTCTCATGCGAAGAGAGAGAAAGAGAGAGATGCGCGGGAGCTAATAAAAGAAGCGAGAGCCTATAAGGGCAAAGGAAAAAAAATCCCCGCAGCGAAAATATAAATGTATACCAGAGCCTCGCCGGTGGATCTCGTTGGTGTACAACGCGTTGGAAAAATTTACATTTGCGTTTCTTGCGGCGTGTGTGTATGGGTAACTCATTGGCCCAGCTCTCACTCTCTCTCTCTCTCTCTCTCTGAGTCACTCTTTGTGTGTATACCGAGTATGTTTACGTATGTGTGATCGCGCGTGGGCAAATGAATATATATTCTCGACTGCGAACGCGCGCAGGGTATTTGTATATTAAACGAAGAAAATCTCCGCGGCTTTTGAGTATAAGCGCTGTGCTGCGCGAGGACTGCTGCAGTTGGGTTTTTTTTTCTTATTTTTTTTTTAGTGGTTGAAGTGACTGTTTACCGTCGTTCGCGACATATGCGGGTATAATTGTCTAGAAATTAGTGTCATTGCTTGAATATGGAATTGAACTAATCGATATTTAGTTGTAGTCCTGCTAACATATATACATATTGCATTTTATTTCAAGTAATTGTGATTCGATAGCTGCTTTTGACTATATCTCTACAAATTCTCTGAGTAGTAAATATACGCCCCTTGAATCAGTTTCGCTGCACGCGAGGTATATTCAATGAAAAACGTTTCTACAAGTTGAAAAATTAACTGCGAAAGTTTTGCCAGTGAACAAAAAGCGTATTTTGTGTGTATTAAATATCCCGAAACTTATGCTTTGAGAGCAAATATCGTGTGTTAGCAAGTGGACGGTGAAAGTACCATAATGTAAAGAAAGAAATTTATTTTAGAACATACAGCAAGTTTTATTCACAATTAGATTCTAGTAAAATGTCTCCTGTCGTTTCTTTTTACAGAGCTTCAAATAATGAAGTCACTTTGAAATACGAGGCATTTTCAAAAATCTTGACTTTATTTCTGGCATAATTTTCTTCACCAATTCAGATTTCATAAACAGTTCTTTATATACAGTTCCATATTCTATATTTAATTGCAAGATATCAGTTCATAATTGAAGTAGGACACGAATGCGACCCTAAAAACTTGAAATAAAGCGCTTATCTTAAATTTTGTTACTAATAAATCTGGTGCTATGTTCTTTGATACAACATATATATACAAACTCCGCAAAATCGAATGATTCCTAAATCGATTGCGGAAACGGCATCATCCATGGCTAATCAAACGAATGATTACTAATTAATATATATCGCATAAATTGATAAACGACTAAAAGAGTCACACACAAACATAAATCATCGCATAATCACACAAAACCCATGCTGCAGTCAGCGTATCGATGTGGGTATACACACACACACACACATGTGAACATACCAGCAATCACCTTTATATAACATATATATATATATATACATACATACCCTGTACCGTATGCGTGGGGAGTGAAAGAAAAAAAAGCAGCATCGATGGCTTTCGCGTATAAACTCGCATATATGTATATACATGCAGGGGGAGAGGGAGTAGCGCACGCGAGCGTTGAGTTTTGGTTGAAAGGGTAAAGGCACACGAGGTTCGCGAAGATAATATTTTCCTCGTTTTTTTTTTCAATTGAGTGCGCTTTGTAGTGCCGGGGATAGTTGGTATGTAGGATGAGAGAGAGAGAAAGAGAGGGGGCGGTAATAGAAATGCGAGTGTGCATTTGGATAGGTAAAAGCGATCTCCAGCGGAAGAAAGAGATAACGTGTGTGTGTGTGTGTGTGAGTGCGCGCTAGGGATTTTTCAAGCTCTCTGCATGCATCCAGAGTACACGCATCTATTTGTATTCCGATTTGCGCTTTGAGAGATGTTTTTTCCATTTACCAGTTTTAATTATGTTTAACTCTTCAGCTTGGCGGCTTTTTTTTCCCCATCGATCCTTCCTCGTTTTTTCCAACTTTCTCTATATATCTCTCCCTCTCGCTCGCACTTTTTGCAAGTGAATTAATGAATGTTTATTTCGAATAATTTCGCGCAGAGATTAGCGTAGAGCAGCGGAACACGCGTTGAGCTGTAGCTGAGTAGAAAATGCTTATATATATGTACCGTTACGTTTTGAGCGATAATATAAATATGCGAAATTAACGATAAACTGACAAAGAAATTAACGATGTAATAGACTGATGTATGTACTAGCAATTAAATTGCCGCTTTAACCAGTGAGCGGATCAGTGAAAATTCTCTATTAAAAATGCTGTGTGCATTGCAATTATTGTATACGAGCTATTGGTTCAACTCTTCATGATTGATTTACACTTATTTCATGCTATCGTTGCTTTTGTTCTTCATGTAACTGATTGATCAATGTGATGCTCTGCTTATTACACTTTAAACAATATATGAGATGCAAATATGCCTCTTGCATCAGGCTTTCTCAAAAGTAACAGTCGTTTGCATTACATGTTATTGGAATTAGATTTTGGTTTATAAGCCGCGCTCATAAAAAATTATAACTAATTCAAAAAATTACATGTTTAAGCTTTTCAGTTTTACTATTATTCTAATATTGCAATATTTATATGATATGTAAAAAAAAATAATAATAATCGCACAGATTTGACATATCAGCACACACATGCTGATAATTCTGATATGATGATTCGCTTCAGAATTGCAATTATTATCTCCCTTATTTATTATTCGGAAAATTTCAAATTTTAATATTCAAATGATTTTCTATTGAATATGTAAAATAACTTGTAATGTATATTTGCATGTAATTTACTTTTACCCTTTCTTTAATTGCGACTATTTCCTGAAAGTTAATAATAACCTTTCTATTTGTTTTACATTATAATTGAGTTAAATTTATTATTGGTTGTAAATAAAAACTGAAAAGGAATAATTTCTTGAAAATGAAATGCAGCTCGTGGGAATTTTTCCAATATTTTTTCGGGTGATCATTTGGATTATCATATTATCTGACTGCATTGTCTGGCATGTCTCAGACACTATCTTCTTTATTAGCATTTTCCAATATCAGTAATACAATAAATATGTAAATTATCAAATCTCTGCTATCCAACGCCGGAATCGGTTTAAAAATAATATCTCAATATCATAACAGAAATTTTCTTCCCGAACGTTGGTAAAAAAGAAGAAACTTTAACCGAATTAGTTTAAAAATGAGAATGAGAAATTTTGTTTAGTTTTTATAATTTTATCAAATAAACTCAATAATTTGTTAGAAATGAGGTATGAATAAATTGTCGGTAAATGTATTGTAAATAATTCTTTTTATATGTATACGAATTTTATGTTGGTAAAAAATGATTAACATATTTCAACCAGTTCATTATTGCAACTTTTTATGCTATATAAAATAATATACTTTTTTGTTTCGAAAATGGATAAAGTCATTATTTACTATTTTATGATCAGTATCATTAGTTTTCAATATCGTTACCTAGTTTAATGTGCAATGATGAATAATTTTTTATTAAATTGCATTTGGTATATTGATAATAATAAACATCACTACTTTATTGTGAACAAAAGGCTGCATCGTTTTAATACAAATCACTTATGAGCTTAATTATGTTAAACATTAAATGAGCAAATAATACATTGCATTACGGGTTCTATATGTAATTGAGTTCAATACTTATTATATTTAATAGCATGATTTCATTCACAAACTATACGAAAATTTCATAATACTGTATATACTTATTAGCCTAACACATTATGAATTTATCTTGGTTTCATCTCTTAATTTACTTGATTTTAGACGCTTCCAATCAGTAATCATATTCAATTAAAACTTGATGCTGTGGATTTAAAAATCTTGCATGTATGCTAAAAAGATTTATAAATTCAAAGTTTAAAGCGAGCTTTAAAAAAAGGTGCAAAACATTTTTCAATAAAATTATTAAATGTATCACGGTATCGATACTATAATTATACTACTACTCTTCAAAGGTATCACGAGAGGTATGATATAGTTCATTTTCGATACACAACGTAATATATAAAGAATAATAACGTAAAGAAAGAAATGATTTATAAAAAATCAAAATGAATTAAAATTTCTTTTAAGTTTGCTCTCACATCGTCATTATCGTTATTCTAAGTATTAAGTTATTTACTATAACAAAGCCGTTATGAAAGAAAAAGAAAAAAATCCCTATGCCTCTGAAGAGAAGCCAGGCAATTCAAACAGCTGGTAATGAAAGTATGGAAAATAGCAGATGACGCAGGGACGCGCGATGCAGCCTCCATCGGCAAAGAAAGCGATCAATATGATAACAATGGTACTTACCTCTCTACACACAAGCACTTAATTATGTAATTTTCAGGCATTCATTAACTCGCGTATAGACTACAGTCTACCATCGTATATATGCAGCCATGACGAAAGGTCAACTCCTTCATTCTTTGATCGAAGCGCGCAGAAATATAGCTCGGTGTCTGTTGCCCGCCCCCTCGCTCCTCTGATCGAAAACTACCGATTCCTCCCCCATCTCGCAGTATCGGTCCTCGTCGTCGGGCAGGAAAAAGCTCCTAGGTATATCCGCACGGAGAAGGGGAGGCCGCGCCGCCGCGAGGAAAAACAAGAGAAGAGAGCCCGGCCCGGGCCGCGTATCTCTCTCTCTCTCTCTCTCGCGCATAGGTGTGTACATACATATATATCCGTAGCACATTAACCGCATCGATAAATACGCACATATCCGGGGCAAAAAGTTCGGGCGAAAGAAGGGGCGAGGCTCGCCGTGCGCGCAGACATCGCGGAAGAAGAAGAGTCGGAGGATGAGTGTATGCATAAAGTAAGGGATGAGTGAAGAGAGAGATATATATATATATATATAGAGAGAGAGAGAGAGAGAGAGGTTGGGACCGCGTCGCACACGGCTGTTTAGCGAAAAGAGAAGAAGAAGAAGAAGCGATGAAGCTCGGAATATAGAATTTTTTCCCGTTCGTCTCTCCTCTGCACATCGATCTCGTATATATATACACGCGAATCCACATAGCGAGGAACGGAAAGAGAGAGAGAGAGAGAGAGAGAGAGAGACCCTCGAGTGTCGTATGCGCACGGGGTCTCATCCTCTGCGCGAAGGTCTGCGGTTGACGGTTTATTTTGCGCCCTGCGCTCGAGGAAAGCGCCCCGACGACGGAAAGGGGGATGAGAAAGAGAGAGAGAGAGAGAGAGAGAGAAGCACACAGAGAAGAGCGAGCGAGGAACTGGAGGTGGAGCGAAGTGGAACGCGGGGGAAAATTGCAAATATCGGCGTTCGTCCGTCCGTCCGTTCGTTCGTTCGTTCGTTCGTCGATTAAAAATTCTCCAAGACCCACGACGACGACGACGACGACGGTAGAGAGAGAGAGAGAGAGAGAGAAAGAGAGTGAGGAAGAGGGAGAGGGAGATGAGCCAGAGAAAGAGAGAGGGAGAGACGGAATTATACGGGGTGGAGGTATATAGCGCCGGTCCGTGACCCTTTGGCAAGTAATAATTGCGGGCAATTACCGGAGCCGCCGAGAGAGAGAGAGAGAGAGAGAGAGAGAGAGAGAGAAAGAGAGAAAGAGAGAAAGAGGGGAACGAAGGATGAGGAGCAAAAAGAGATAAACTCTTGAAAGGAGGAGGGAGTAGTGGGAGAAAGACGATAAGACAGAGACAGAAGTAGCTGGGGGAGAGGTAGTGGATATGGAAAATACAAGCGGTGTTCGAACATTAATAAGGGTCTAACTGTCCTTGCAGGCCTCCTGAGCTGTAGTTTCTCTTTGTTCGCAGACTACCCAGAAGGAGAATGAGTTTTAAATACATTGTTATAATGCGGCGGCCCCGCCGCATCAATTGCAAAAGTTCCTGATTAAGCTACCCCGTATATCTACTTTTGTTCTTTGGCATATAGGTTCACGTTCACGGAATAGCAAATTAACTTGTATTCCTCTGAATTGGATGATGATTTGCCGACGGGGTAGTTTGCTAAAAATGCATGTACGATGCGATCGATACATATAATCAATTGTAGAAATGACTGTAATACAGGCGAGGAAGGCATTTGCGTGAGATTATTTTATAAACTATATAAGTACCGACAAACAGGTATATATATATATATATATATATATATACATATATTCCGATTTTTGCGAGTAAGTTTATTAACATTCAGTTTTGACACGTAGCGACCGCGACGTAGTGCAGTAATCATTATTATTTACCCAACATAATAATAGTACGATGTGTTATTTTATGCCGATGTTAAAATAACACATCTCCGAATCTAATAGACTAATTGACCCCCTCGGCGACTAACAATTGCTATTGTTAGGAACGGAAAAGTATCAGAAAATCGCGAGGAATAGAACTAAGTGGAATAAAATATGAATGTAGAAAGATTATCCGGCACAACATCTGGAAGCGAGACACGGCTAAATGGAGACAATGGCAGTGTCCTCACCCTGGCAGTCTGTCAGGGTGAGGACGCGGAGTTCCAAGTAGCTGTACAAGCGTATATGGAAAATACGGTACTGGAAGGAAGTAGTAGGTGCGCGAAGGAGTCGATGAAAGTGTAATGCCAGCCACGTGAGCCTTTGCCTATCAGGTCTCCGCAAGCTTCGGCCGCGAATTAACAGGAATCGCGTTTTAAAAATAAATGCGTCCGACGCGTTTAGTTGAGATTTGTTTAGATGTTTCGTTTGGTTCGCTGCTGCCTCTTTACGCAAATTACATACCTCCTTATAATCCATATTTATACTCGTACCGATCTTTCATGGAAAATGGCAATCGAAGAAGCGGCGACAGCGGCGGCGGCTCTCTGCTTAAGTTGTACACGGAAGCGACTATGAAATAATAATAAACAATCACCTGCATTTTGATATGTTCGTAATCATGTAGATTCAACTTCAGGAGAAATATAGATCTTTCTCTGCGCGGCAATTACCTTTTATCGGTGGTAATACGATTAATTAGCGAAGAAATTGCACGTCTCTCGCGCGTTTCACTTAAGACTTCCCAGTAGCGATATCTGCAGCATTTTTTCTAGGTAGCAAATTAACTCATTACATACCCTGATAATAAACTGTGTACCATGGGCTACATATATATATTTATGCTGAAATATTTGAAATGATCTGTTTCGTTAAGTTTTAGAAATTTAATATGTCATATCAACGTAGCAGCACCAGAGAAGAATTAAATTTGTCGGAAATTCGATCGAAAATCATTGCGTACGAGTTGTTCTGGGTTATTCCACAAAATGATTAATAGCAACGAGTACTACGCCGGTCAAGTCCAGATATTACGCAAAATTATAAATATTAAAAGTTATAAACACATGTAGATATAACCGTAATTTTAAGATTAGCTGTCAATGCGTAAACGCGTCTTACTGGTTCCAATTAATAGGAAAAACGACAAATCAGATCGACTTCAGCTAGCACAGGACGACTCATACATATCGAGCACTACGCCGCTCAAGTCCAAATATTAATTTGCGTTGTAAATAGAAAAAGATATCAGCTAAAGAAAAAACACGTTTGTCGGTACTGCACCCCCATAGATATAATCCTATAGCGATGATAGAAACACAACGGCGCGCGTGTACAAGTTCTCATTTAGCGTGCACGCAGGTAAGAAGGAAACATCGCAGGAACTGCGTCAGCCAGGCCCTCGTTTTAATATATCGCACACTTCGTGGAGTTTTCAGTAATTCACCCCACGCGGCTGGCCGGTAGCTTTACAATGTTTCAAAGGCGAGGGACGACACACCGGTGATTGCGAAATATGCCAAGTTTGCCTCGGCCGCAACGCGTGCACACCGCCTGTTACGTGGTGTACAGTGTTTTAGTGCGCCTGCGGTTAGGCTACTTGCTCGACACTCGCTAATGGCAGGTAAATTATGATACTTGGATATCGCGGCTTCGCGATTAGCCGCGCAGAACTTACTTCTCATTCTGTCGCGTTGAACACGCTCTTTTCTTTTTTATTGGCAAATTATTTATCAGCTTTTAATGTATTTCGATGTGAATCAGAAGTTGTATGGCACATGGTTGTAATGAGCGAGTTCCTTCAATTTGCGTTATTTTTAATTCAGCTGCTGAATTTCAAGCTATCGCAATACTCGATGACAATATGTTGTAACAACCGTTAATTTTCTTTAACATTATAAACCATGAATAACGAACGTAAATAAATTACGACTAATAATATTATTATACGAGTATATATGATAGACGAGTCATAATTGATAACTTGTGTTATACAAATATTTGAAGGTTCTAATGACTTTACTATTTGCTATTCTCCTATATATTTATTTATTTATTAACATCATACGGACCAAGGCCCTTTACATAATAATAAATAACTGGATAATTATACACGTAAGACTAAAAACTAAAAGAAAGGGATTTCGAAGAATATTTGAAAGCCGCGAGCGAGGTATTAATATTACACATTCGAGAAGGAAGAACGTTCCATTCTCTTTTCAATTTATTAACAGTTGAGCAAAAATCAAAATTAGAGCAGCAGACGTCTTCAAGCAAAGGTCGGTGATTTCGCAGAGAATAAAATGATAAATGCCCGTTTATAAATAAATCACATATATCATTACAGGGGACAAGACTATGAATAATTTTAAATATATACTAAATAATATTTATTTATTTATTTATTTATCCATTCAACCAGAGCAAATACATTACATTACAAAAAAAGGTAATCCAACAGAGGAAAGCAAATTCCTGTTCGCTGGTCCGGCGCACATAAATACTTAAAAACTAAAAAAAAGAAAAACTAAAAAATAACTCTTTGATAAGTGAATCACGACTATCTCCGTTTATAAAAAACAGAGATAGTGTAAAACACTTACAGATCTAAACCTATTTAAAACTAATACTTAATACTATAACGGGAAGACAATTTTGTCATAACATGTAATATATATATTTTCAATTTATAACATAATTTATATTTTTATTTGATAGTTAATTTAATTATCAGCCAA
>UELU01142130.1:12448-33729 GCA_900490025.1 Megastigmus dorsalis
GAAGGAAGAACGTTCCATTCTCTTTTCAATTTATTAACAGTTGAGCAAAAATCAAAATTAGAGCAGCAGACGTCTTCAAGCAAAGGTCGGTGATTTCGCAGAGAATAAAATGATAAATGCCCGTTTATAAATAAATCACATATATCATTACAGGGGACAAGACTATGAATAATTTTAAATATATACTAAATAATATATACTTAATTATTTAATTTAAGGGTAATAATAGTACTAATATTAATAATAGTATTTGACATTTAATATATATATAAATAACAAGAACTTTATTATAGAAGAAATTTGTAACAGTTTTATACACAAGTACTCCTTATTTATATAAATGCTGATATTCTCGCCTATAAATGTAAGTATAAACATCATCACTGATAATCTGATACTTTATGTATAACATATGATAGGGTACAAAGCTGTGACCAGTCATCGAAAGCTAAGGCTCATATCACCCAAATCTGGTCACCGACAATCTGACACTCGAAGATATTAGAATTGACATATAGAACCATGCTTAGATGTACGGACAGCTTTGATTCACATCCACGTACATTTCCTACCTCATCATTAATTCTTATTATTATTTGGTGTAATCTATACATACTATGTCAGATTTGCAGGATAATTGGAAATAGTTTGTATAGTAGTAGAGAACAGTTTGTATACCTACATATCAATAGTAGTTATACACGAAACTTATCATGTGTTTCTATAATTATGATTTTTTGAATTAGAATTGCTTTAATCACAATTAAAAAACTAAATTTGTTTTGTGAGTAGCAAACAAATTAATAATAGCAAAACTAAAAAATGAAGGAAAAGCATCTTAGTGCGAACAACTATATGTAAATTGTCTATTTGACGGATGAAACTTTAAAAGGAAACCAAATTATCAGTTAAAATACAAATATAAAAGAATTTTAGTAACATCATGAATCTTTTTGAATTTGTACAGGAAAAAAATAACTCAAGAAACAGTTACAGATGCAAATCACTTTCGATTACGAGCAAAATTAACAAACAAAACTGTATATGCGTCGGAAAATTCATTAACATTCGTTACGACTATACTCCACCTCGAAATATCAAATAAAATGTCCAAGCGACTAATCAGATGCAAAGAAGGGAATAAAATTTATTCCACACTAAAAAAAAAGGAAAAGAAGGAGAGTCGAAGCAGGAACACGAAGGAAACGAGTAAAGAAAAAAAAATAAAATTATAAATAAAGTCCCAACGAAAATATTCACGCGACCACTTCGTAGGGTGTTTTACGACAGCGCCTTTATCAAACTTTTTATGCTAAGTAATTCGCATAAAAAGTGTCTCGAGGAGCGGGGGAAAGTAAGGAGAAAGAAATATATAAGGAACTGGCCTGTATTACAACACATACGCACCGGTGGCGGCGTCGACCTAATGCAGAGTTTAATCGCGTGCTCCGAACGCGTTCAAAGACTTCGCTCATGTACGAAGCCTCTCTCGCGTCTCTCTCTCTCTCGAATCAGATTGCAACCGGACCCCGGCTAACGATATATATATATATATATTCGTAGATCTGCACAACCTAAATTTCTAAACGAAATACACACGCCAATTAGCTGCTTAGGCGCCTGAAAATGCGTCGCACAGGCTCACGTGCTTCCGAGGAGTTTTATATACATAATAGTGCGGCCGTCGCCGCCGACTCAGGACTTATTCGCGGGCCCGCTGAGAAACATGTTTCTGTCTTTAATGTTGCGAGATATCCGGCGTCGCTCGTAAATTTTCATGTGCTTATTTTTCGCGGTGCAGGAGAGAAGTCGTATAGGAATTAACAATTTCAGCCGAGCTCTGAATTTCCCGGTTTCTCCATGTTTCTTTTTTCCCCCCTGTTTATGGAGGGATTTCACGTGATAACGTAATCGTTCATTTTCTCACGGCGGGCTTATGATTTACTTGTCACCGAGATTGAAACGAATAGGATTAACGATGTTCATTATTTGCTTAGCGATATTTGCGAAAAGAAAATTTTAATTTCAAGTGGCACAAGCATCTTTTACGGTAATAATGATTGATGAGAAATAATTTACTGTATGCAAACGCAGTAACTTTGTTTGGATTAGCATACTTTTTTTTTATCAAGGAATAAAATGATAATTATGATTTTTTTTTTATTTTAAATATTGCATGATCTTTATGCAGTCATTAAAAAAAATTATAAATAAATGTGAGGGGAAAAAATGGGCGCGAAGCTTATGCATTAATTGCCATGTTTAAATAAAACCCAGAATACGACGTGTAACATAAAGTTTTATATTTTCCGTTATTTTATAGGATGTGAAATTTGTACAACTATAAATTATGTCATAATGATCGCTGTAATTAGCAATAAAAATATTTTCTGTTAGAAACGCAGTAATAATAATAGTAAGTGAAATTTTTCGATCATACTTTTATGGCCGTAGATATGAGAGTTGCTTTGCGCGCATAAATTTATTCTAATGAAGATAAAATCATTTTAATTTTGCCGCTCCGCAACAAATATTTCACAATGAATTACTGTATAATTGCGGAATTCATTGCGCAAATGTCGTATATATCGCCTCGAGCTATGGAACAATAAAATTTTTTAACGCGTATAAAGACGAAAAAGATTATTTTAAGTACAGCTGCTAAGTCTTATCGTACCCGGCTGTTTCTACTTGCGCCTAACCCGCAACTTAAATCTAATCTCGTATAATACATACAATATAAGTCATAAGTGTACAAAGACAAGTGCATTATCGTGAATTATAATTTCATTAATTCAATCATTAATTACTCTGCAAAGAAGATCGCGCGCCAAGTACATTGATCAGAACATTTAAATGGACGGATTGAATAGATCGATATTTATTTGTGGGTTATATTTGACAGTCCGTGGGATTGCTACACGATTTCAGTCGTCAGATTGACGCCTGGCAACAATGCTGAGGCGCATCTCTTATTCATGAGCTCGTCAGGTAGAGAGGAAAAGATTACTTACAGCTGCTGCGGCAAGATCGTTTCACGCAACACTGGCTTTTGCGATCTGTTTGTAATTTCTAGATCTAATTAATGCCTTATATCATTCACCGACTCCGACGATCATGAACCGCAGCGTACAACCGAATTGTTCGCAATATTTCGCTAAACGTATTATACAAAATATAATATAGCTTTTTTAATTAATGATGATCGTCGTATCATTTAGGATATTATATATTTTTAAATCAATTGGGTAACAAAATTATTGCACTCTTTTTTGAATGTGCATGTGTCATTAATAAGTATTTTTCATCTTAAAAACTGCGCTTAATTATGCATGTTTTTTCAGTTACGAAATGCAGAATTTCAAGAAAACTAATGCTAGTAATTTATGAGACACTTATATAAATACATGTCAATAAAATTTTAATACACGTAGAAATTGAGCAGTAATATATGTATATATATAAATACTTAAATTAATAAGCATTTATATATATTTTCTCGAATCAATGATAATTTTCATTCAGTGCTTTTACTCGGCACTCTTCGATAGTACATAAGCTATTCATCGGCATTTATCCGCTAAAAAGAAACAGTAACCAAATTCCGCGTACACGTGAAAACGGAGTGTTGTTTACCATTGCAATTCATCATTTTGAAAACACGAATACAAAAGGCAATACAAAAGCCGGTGAGATATATGCAGAGAGAAACGAGCTTATGTAGGTGTGAGAGAGAGTGAGAGAGAGAGAGAGAGAGAGAGAGTCTGAGAGGAATCGTCTCGGAATCGGATATATATCGCGACTGCGTTTCGCGAGTACGAACCGGTCATGCTGCAGTTGCGTACGTGCGCCTCTTACATCGAGAGAGAGAGAGAGAGAGAGAGAGAAAAAGAGAGAAAGAGAGAGAGAGTAAGAGGGAGACCCACCAAACAGACTGGAAAATATGCAGACTGCATAATTCAGCTGCTATAGGCCAGATTTACACGCATCGCCCGGCGACCAGAGCTAAGGCGCAAACTTACGTTTCTTTCTGTCTCTCTTGTCCTCTTCTTTTTCCATACTCGTTTGCTGCTTTCTTTGTTCGAAACGCTTTGTATCGGTCTGGATTTTTGGCATGTAAATATATGTTAGCTTGCAGGTCTGTTTTGTCACTGTGCATGGAGAGATATGTGGTTTTTGCGGTTCCAAGACTTTCTTTGGACCAGTTGTTAGTGATGACGCGTATACATAAGTAAAACAATTTTTAATTGTATATATATGTATGTTTTCTTATATCATGATTCTTATTGTTATTGTTGTGTTGGCTCGATTCAAATTTTCGTAACGTAACGTGAGGGTTCAATCTTAGCTCAATCTCACTTTGACTAACATCTTTTTCTGAGATGCATTATTTAAAATTGACTTTTAAATGTGACTTTTCCAAAGGAGCTTTTTATGGTAAATACATTTTAAATTAAAACTGTATAGTAATGTTCGTCTTTCGTTTTATTAAAATTATAATTTTTATAAAGTTTATAGGTTGTGGCAGTTCATAATTTTACTCAACAGATTTTTTAAACATGCGCTAGTTTTATAAGAATATTATAGTGAGTTCTTCTTTATGAATGAAAATTCGATGTGATAATTATTACTTTGTAAATATGTATATGATTACTTGCACAGCCCTGAAGATGATCGTACACGCAATTGTTGAAACGTTGGCAAAAATTTAAATAAATTGGCTCGTCAAAATCAACATGGGTGTTGTTCTTTTAATTAGTTATAAAGTTTTACGAGCAATTAACGTCTATTAATAGAATAATGTACAAACTATTATAGTTATGACAAAGGTTTAGAATGCGTTCAATATTTCGGCTACATTTCATATACTTTGTATATATAAGAATGTCGAGTTAACAACTCATTGCAACATATCTCAATAATAGTTTCAAAAATACACCACTATCTAATTTTAAGTAACATACTTTATTACCTGCTGACTACACTTTTTCAAAAAGAATTCCCGGGAGTATTTCATTCAAACTAAAACTGACATTGCGACAGTTTGATTCGATGCGCGCAGGTAATTTAAATGCAAAATTTGAATTGAAAAATTGATGTCTGTGCGCAGAGATTCAAAATTCAATGTGTTTAAGCATGATTCTAAAATAAATGTTGAAAGCATATAAATTATAACATATGATTGATATAGTCTTTCGATTAATAACGAAGGGCTAAATATTATTATCATGAACGATATATATATATATATATATACCCAATTAAGTGGATCGCAATGACAATGTAATTGAGTATATACAGTTCTATGTATACCTACTGTTTATTTTAAAATACTTGAAGTGTCGAAATGGCATAGCTTTTGACAGGAGCATTATATAGAGTAGTACATATATCTCATACTTTCATCGCAAGTATATGCAAAAAATTGTTAATTCAATTGTACTTAGTGCCATATCTTACGAAACGGCAAAAAAATGTGCTACTTCCAATGAGCTTCGATCACTGCACAGACTCACGATTGCGCAGCTTACGTAGTCCAAGCTTCAAGACGTATGTGACCCCATGAATCAATGATCCCAACTGTCTTTCTTTCTCTCTCAACATTAATCGCAGTTCCCGGCGGTGAAAAGGAAAAAAAAACACACACACGAAAAACCATTGAACTTTTCCTCCTAGCTCCTGCGGCGCAGTTGCACTGCGCTCACCCGTCTTTGCAGTCTCGCGCATAATATACGCGAGCGGATCAACTCACGCTCTCTCTCTCTCTCTCTCTCTCTTTCTCGTTCGTCTCGCAAAAAGTCGTCGACTTCGTCCGGGAAGATTTAAAATTATTGGCCTCGAGAACGAGCCGTGGCAGCATCAGCAGCAACAGCGAAGACGCGCGCGGCTCTTGAGGAAAAATTAAGGTCATCGGCTGGACCGATCGTGCATTCCTTCTGTCTTTCTTTATTTGCTGCCGTTTCCCTCCACAAGAGTGAGAGAGAGAGAGAGAGAGAGAGAAGGAGAAGGAGAAGGAGAGAGTCGATTGATCGATCGATCGATTCTTGCGCTCGACTTGTGAGAGCCGAAAGAAAACGTATACACATGGGTGCAGTGCATGCGCGCGCGTGTATATAGGCAACGGCGTCGCGCGCGGCTTCAAGGTTGCCGCCTCTGGGATAGATATTTGCGCGCGATATGCGCTTACTTTGCATCTAGGAACGCTCGAGCGAGGCTCTCTACTGGGTCACGGTTTAGTCCTGCCTTATTCTTCGCGATGGCTATTGTTGTTGCCACTAACCGCTGCGGAGAATTCGGTAATTCTTTACCGTTGTATAAGATGTTGTTTGTGTCGAGAGAATGGGATGCAAGGGTAATTGTGTCCGTTAGAATAAATTAACTGTGTATTATACGATAATTTGGTAAATGTTATTTATTTTTGGGTTTGGGTAAAATAGTTTGGGTTGGGAAAAGTCTCAAGTAATCGTTTATTTGTGTACAAATATTTTGTTGAATACATACACGGAGAAAAAGGTTATAGCAATATTTAAGATGAATATACGAAAAATTACTATGTTGCGTACCAAAGCTGTGATATACTCATTTTATAGAGATTTTTCTTGTTCATAACAAATATTACTATTCAATATAGCAATTTTTATAGAAATTTATAGTCAAAATTACTATATCCATAGTAATATTTGTTATGAACATAAGAAAAATCTCTATAAAATGAATATATCACAGCTTTGGTACGCAACATAGTAATTTTACGTATATTCGTCTTAAATATTGCTACATCATTTTTCTCCGTGTACGTAATAAATGTAAAAAATTATACGATAAATACCTTTCATAACATTCATAAGCGTTCGATACAACCAATGAAATGTTCTTATTAATTATTATCCTTATTTTAGCCAAGTTTACATTGTATTGAAATCTTGAATTGCAATATTACTGCAATATTGTCTCAATATAACGTTTTTATATATAATATTCTAATGTTAGTAAGATGCAGTGGTAATATATTACAAAGTAATATATATATATATAGAATTCCAATATTACTTTCATATTATTGCAATAACATGATTTTGAAAATCATATTCTAATATTAAGAAGATATATTTATTATTTTCCTGTGGTATATTGCTTGACAACATGACCATAATATTATATGAACATAATAGTTCAAGAAATCACAGTCTGATGCACACAATAATATTGCAGAAATATTTTCAGATTATTGCCGTATTACCAATACAATATTACTGGATCAATACAAAAAATGGCCGATTCAACTGAAATATTAATGTGATATTATAGCTGAAAATAAAATATTTGTAAGTAAGTGAGTAATATTTGTACGAATTACACTAATATTTTAGTAATGATATGAAAATATTGCAGCAATATATTATAAATATTTGTAATCAATATTTTTGTAGTAGAAATATAATCTGAGTTTTCGAAGCTCAAAGTTATGATACCAAATTTATGACTTAAAAAAAATTGTGTACTTATGTACTGCAGGTGTAGCACTTGCTTGTAAAAATTTATATTTCCAAGTTTAACGATATCGATTATTTTAGTGTAATGAAAATTTTGATATAATTCGACAATAGTTATAACACTTTTAAAATGGTATACGCAACTACATTATTAAAATACTTCTGAAATTCAATTCGAGCAATTTAATCTATTCGTAACCATCCTGAAATATTTGAAAAGATAATTAAATTTTATTTAAAAAAAAGACAGATTAAAAGTAAACAGCTATGTTTGTTGACAAACTTGGCTCATAAAATCTGTGTTGTTTTGTTGAAAAATAATACTCTACCAAAAAAGCGCACAGTCGCAACCAAATCAAATCGTTGGGTGCACATTGTCCGAAGGATTTGAATTTAGGCACGAACGCGCACGCCGAAAGCTTGGAATCACAGCGATCGGACACGTTTTCGGATATTGTAGAAAATTAAACAAACCCATGCTATATGTTTTGCTTTCAAAATTTGTTAAATAACTAGAAGAATTTATATTGTAGAATTTACTATTTTTATTAATATGCTTGAATGAAGTGTACATATTTTTTCTCAAATTATTAATAGATTATAATACTGTGATCCTAATATGATATGAATTATTATTACATTATTAGGAGTAAAGGATATCAAACATTTTTTTTTTGTTTTGTTAACTATAAAATCATAGACATTTTTTTTAATAGTATAAGTGAAAAAGTTTTTGTTGCTGTAAGCTTACGAGAGCAATAATATTATAGTTTATAGTAATACATATAATATTTTATAGGAAAAAAATTCTTACGATATTAAATTGAATTATTGGTACACATTTTACGCAGGAAGTTTATCGAACGCACTCGATGCCGCGACAATTTAAATTTAAAAAAAAGTTTTCCACCTGCAGGAGCTTAGTGCACGAGATGCATTATAGCGCAACTAAAAGTAAAAGTGTGTGTGTGTGTGTGTGTATACTTTCTCTCTTTTGATGTTCCGGAATGCTTGCGTGATGCCAATGAGAGTTAATTTCTGCCTTCCGTCCGGACCTAGTCGCCCCGTGTACTCCCAATTAGTTGACCATTTTCTGCGTTTCCTATGCCTCGTACACGTGTATATATGTACCCGTGTACCCGAGCTTTTACGACTATCGTAAATTATCGAGAGACTCTGCGGGTATTTTTTGGGCTGGCGATTCTTTTCCCGTCGCCTCCTATGTATTTCCAAGCAAGTGATTCGCCATAATTAATGTTCGGAAATAACTGTTGTGTTAATCTAATTTTCTGATTTGTGATTATACGTTTGGAAATAATTTATTAGAAGATAATAAAAAAAACTCTGGTACGCCTCGCTTCTTTAGTCTAATTGTGCGATTAGATCGCAATATTTTACAAGAAGGGAGGAGCCTATGCTTTTATTGTTATCTTGTAATGAAAATAACGAAGTAGCCTGGAATAAATATTTAATAATTTTACAAGGGAAGCGGATGATAATCGTTTTAAACATTCTCCTTAACTGTTTCTAATGCACGTTAAGATATCCCATTTCCACAACTTTGTAAGCTTGGAAACTTTAAAGTTTTACTTTTTAATGAGTGATCATGACGCAATTATATTTAATCGCCGCAATTATGTAGAGCGTAGGTGCGCATGTCTAAAACATTACCGCGTATCCGACACATGCGAAATGTATACCACAAAAATTATCATTAATCATCATTCCTCGTCTCTGATTCATTGTTTATGCATGCGGCAAAAGAAAATAATAAACCGAAGTGCACTTTGAAGGGGATGGTCTGTAAGACTTTAGGAGAATTAATTTTTTCGGGCAACTGACGGTTTGCTGAATAACTGAAAATAAACTAGTATATAAAAGTAATATAAAAGTGTACTTCTCATATACTCAAAACTTTGAACGTGTTTTTCTCAAGACTATGGTATACTTTTCTAAAATTGGTATGCTGAATTATTTAAATAACGTTCAATCAATCGACGCGTTTCAAGTCTCATTTTAAAGTTAGATAGATTCTCTGCGAAATGAGCCAACAACTGCTTAAAAAATCTATCTTTTTTAGTT
Source organism: Megastigmus dorsalis (assembly GCA_900490025.1). Classification (NCBI taxonomy): domain Eukaryota; kingdom Metazoa; phylum Arthropoda; class Insecta; order Hymenoptera; family Megastigmidae; genus Megastigmus; species Megastigmus dorsalis. The sequence continues at coordinate 22,024 of UELU01142130.1, forward strand.
CATGCCTAATTGTATAAGAAATATAATGTTTTTTTTTATTCTACTAGAAAAAAAAGATCAGAGGTGCTAGGTTCCACGCCGATCGATACTCTCAGAGCAGAGGAGGCTGAAAGTGGCTGCCATTACTGAAAAAGAAAAAATATTCTTATTTAGATAAAAAATAATAATTTCCAAAAATTAGCACCTTAAAAATACCAATTTTCACAAGTTTCCCCTTCTTAAAAATCAATCTTCAACAATAATAAAAAAATTTTAAAAATTAATCTTTACATTTTTTTTAATTCTAAAATTTATTAACCTCTTCTATTTAAATTCGATCTAATGTAACACGAATCATAATAGTATGCATTTTACTAACAAGAGTATTATTGTTCTTTCAATGCCAAAAGATCACTTCTTAAGCCATTGAATAAATAATTAAGAGTACCACCAGTAAGATTAACGATGCGAAATCCTCGTAGTGGAGACCTTATTTATAATTAAAGAATACACACTGTCAAGGTCAAGTAATTGGTCAAACTAGTATACATAGTATACATAGTATACACATGCAGCGTATCCCCCCGAATCGAAACAACTTGACATCGTCTCTATACAGAGTAGAAAAAGAAAATATCAGTCTCTATCAATCACAAGTCGAGATCGATCACACTCGATATATATATAGCTGGGCTCGCGCGCGCGTGTGTTCGTATATAGTCGTCCCTTATCTTTGGCACCGCAACCACCTGAATACCTAACAACTAATCCAGATTCAGGCTCATTACCCCGGCTAAGCCGCAAAACCACCAATCGAGATGTCATCCTTACCTATACTCTCCCTCGTATACCCCCGTACACACGCATACATCCTCACCACTGGATAATATATATATAAATATATATATATACATGCATATACACGTATACAGGTTTCGCACTAATGCCACTAATGGCGAAATTCCATTAGTTCCGCCAGTTCGCATGTTCTTTTCTACTGTGTGCCGGGCGGACACTGCAACGCACACACACACGCACACACACACAAACACATGCACACTCACACACGCGCACACAGACACATCTAGCATACATAAAAGATCGGCGCCAGGGGGGAAAAGGCGAGCTTGGCCAATCCGTCGCGGCACGCAAAGCCGCAGCACCGCACATACACACACACACAGACGCACACAACGTACTATTCGCGAGGGGGTATGTGTGTATATAATACGTGCGAGAGAGAGAGAAGCTTCCCCTTTTGGCGAGAGAGAGGAGAGTATACACACACACACACATATATATACATATAAGAACGCGCTCAGTCATATTCGGTGAGTGACCTGCGGCACTTCTCTCTCTCTCTCTCTCTCTCTCTCTCTTTCGCTCGGTGGTTATAGCCATGGGTATGATACGAGCGCCGCTGCACAGCCAAACATTGGTTAGTATGGTGCGGACGGATGCATGTGTGTGCGCGGCGCAAGCTATATACTGTCCGGCCTGAAAATATATAGCGGTGCGCTTGAGGAGCATGTGTGCCGGGCCCCCCCTGACCCTCCTTAACGCGAGCGAGCAGTCCCCCTCCGAACACTGCGAGTTTCGCTTCTTCCTTCTTTCCTTCCTTCCTCTGCTCTCACTCTCTCTCTCTCTCTCTCTCTTTCTATCTGCACTTTTGCTCACTTACTTATAGGTTCGACCTCCGCGATGCGCACATCTCGCTCGCTCTCCTTCTTTCTTCGCTCTGCGGGTTTTTGCTGCTGCTGTTGCTGCTGGCCGAATAAAGAAATCGATGCTGGAATGGGAATCGCGCCCTGGCACGCATCTAGATTTAGATGGATGCAGTCGGAGAGGAGGCGCGGGTTGTCCGAGCTTCTTTTTATTTTTCACGGTGTTTAGGGCACTGGTTTACATTTGGATCAACCCACATGTACCATGTGAAAGATTCATTGCGTAGAAGTATGCGTGAAATACGAGTGTGTTATATTGTGGAGAACAATGCGATTGAGTTACATTGTACCGCTTTAACGTAACACAGCTTTTGGAGCTCCAAATTGTGAAATGATCACTTTCTCGCGTGCCAAGTACGTATATGCACCCTTGTTTCATAATTCGTTGATAATGACAGGCATCGAAGGATTATATAAACCGGTAAATCCACAGATAGGGCATATGGCAATAACGCAGGATGAATGATTCTTGCAAATTTGTATATCCGATTCAATGTATCACACTGGACTAACCACCATATGTCCATTGGTATACTTTAAAAAATACTAGTTTTTCTAGCCCGCTCGTCGGTCGGTCAAATCCTCAAAGCGTCATCAGCGGTTATAATATGCAGTAAAAGCTAATCAAACTGTATACGATTCGGTATGAATCAAAGCGTCCATAAAACACATCGTATAGTTGGGAATACCAAGTTTGCGCGAGTCATGGATTTAAATGGCGACAGTAAATGAAAACATTAAAGCGATGTTTGCGCAATAATACTCCAACGATAAAATCCCCGCGTAAGTTGCGCGCATCTCGAGACATATACATATTATACGGCGCGGGATAGGTGAACAAAAAGAAAAACGTTATTGTTATCAAAAGCCAGGCGGAAGCTGGAACGGTGGGGACTGTATCAAAGGGAATCGTCCCCGCGGATAATCGTCGACTGCATTTATTCGGGATCATTAGTCAGAATTGAGAAGCAATTTTCCCTAAGGATGCTGCGGCAGCGACCGGTACACATACGCGCAAAAAGAGACGAGGAGAGCGAGCAACTGCTGGCCCCTGCTTAGAAAGATGAAAGAAACGACGCGTGTGTGCGGTGGTATACGATAAGAAAAAAAAAAGAAAAAAAACATGGACGTGTGTGTGCGTATGGTATACGTGCATCTCTCGGTGTATATCGCGTTTTAATGCATTTGCACCGCGGCGACCAGCTGACATCCTATTAAGCCTTTAGATCGGGTCCAAGTACAGGCTGCGCTGCGCTATCCGACGGATTCCTCGTAATTAGTCGCGAATGCAGACGCGTAATTGCGACAGGTATGATATGTGTGTGTGTGTGTGTGTGCGTGAGCGCAACCGTTTGATCGGGAGAGCTGAGCAATACGCGCGTGTGTATTGGTGTATGTACGAGAACGTCGCCGATTGGCTTGCGGGGCTTTGCTTTTCTTGCTATTCGCCGAAATTGCTGGTGAAGCAAGGGACGAGGGGTGCGGGAGGGGGAGGAGAGAGGGGAAGTCTGTTTTTTTTTTCGGCAATTAAATTTTGATCGATTCCGCGGAAAAGAGTTGTGCCTTTGATTGGCCGTGAAGTTCAGCGATAATTGGGCGCGTTTGACATTCTGTATACCTGTTTCTTTGGATATTTGTTTTTTCTTCTTTTTTTTTTTTTTTTGGTCGGAGGGAAACATATAAATATGTCTGCGATTGGAACATGCAGTTTTGGTGTTCTCGAGCGGTGTTTGTTTGTTACACTCGACTTGATTTTTGTCGCTCGCGGTGTGAGTTTGGAAGAGTGCGATTTTTCGTTCAAATTTAATTGGAATACCCGTAGAAATTTAAAATTTAGGTTTTAAATACTTTTGATAAGTGAATATTATTTAAAGAAAAATTAGTTATTTCGGAATGTATAGACTGACGGTAGTCTTAAAGTATAAATCCTTCATTACTTTCATGAATTTGTAAGAAGTAAGGGATGTCGGTGAGAATTGTTTTGAGGAAAGGTTTGAAACCTACTGCATTATTTAGAACGTGACAAAAAATTTAATTTAAAAAAAATCATGTCTTTCCATATTGGTCTACTTCTACTTCTATACGTAAAGTATAAGGCACGATCATAGAGGTGGGGCACTATTGGGTTAGTCTGATTAAAACTGTTTTTTCTTTAAAATAGATGCTTATTTCGTTTTGAGTTTAATGAAATTTTTCCCTACACTAAGGCATAGTAAAAATGCTGTAGATAGTTTTCCTTAATCCTATTAAAGGCAAGTATGGGCTTACTTCTCTATAACTTACTTGTGTTTTCTAAACGATATGACTTGAGTATAGTATTTTTATATTTATACACTTAAGCTAAGTTATACTGTACTCATACCATTCATCACCAGTATTGCATTATATATAATATAAATAAAAAATAAACTGATTATACATACGTCTAGAAATGTATGTGCGGTGCTTTGTATTAATAATTATGCTTCTATTAGAATTAATCAATGCACTAACAAGGAGAGTCCATAGCCTCCGATAGTGCCAATGGGCCCTGGAGGCTGAGTTATGGCCCATTTTATCCAAATATATGAAAAATCATGGTTGTCTTTGAACCTTCATACATAGCCAACATACACTGAAAAAAATGTTGAAAAAAAAGTTTTAAGCGATTTAATAAAAAATTAACATAATTTTCGATCACTCATAACTTTTGAATAGAAAGTGCTAATAACTCATTCTCAAATGCAAATGAAAACTTATTATCTATACTTTCAATATATTTTTTTGTTAAAATTTTTATAATGTCCTAACTCGATCCCAAGGCTCATTGACACTAACGCCAAGATATGTATCTCATATTCTTCACCAATTAAGTATAAGAGTGTCTGCGAATTTTCAGCAAAATCTGCGACCTGGAGAGTATCGACTCTCCTTGCAAGTATATATAACGAGCAATTCATTTTCCACCCAGTCGTTGTTTGTAGACATAATTTTAAATTGCTTCCAAGGTCAGTCGGACGTGTTATATAAACGTTTGTAATAGTTATTTAAAAAATCATTTCAACGTTCTTATTGCTGTAACCAATACTTTTTTCCTGCCTAATACTTATAAATAACGTAACAACAATTCCACGCCTCTTTAAAGTTCAACAAATTAAATATACTGAATGATAATTCTGCAATACATATGCATAAATAATTTACACGTATATTATATATAGTAAAGCCGATATCGGCTCGATACACGACACATTGCATTATAATACCGATCGACTCTCCGGAACGCATTACGAATCCGGTCCGCGCGCAAATAAGCCGCTTTATGTAACCTAAAATCCTCCTCAAACTTTGTTATGTCTTCCGTAGCGTGCGCATCAGCGCCGGGGGGCCGTTCACCTCGCGGCACAATTCGACTCCCAAGTGCACGGCGCACTCAACACCGTCTAATGTACAGCCAGCCGAAAAGCAGCGCTCGATCGCATCGGAGACTGCACAAACAATATTGCGTCGGTCGTCAAAACACTCGTCTCTCTCTCTCTCTCTCTCTCTCTTGTTCCTCGCGAGTGCAGAAAACAAATCGAAAGAGAAGGAGCGCATGTACACACTCACACACTTGTGGAGTAATCAGGTAATGCGCGCGTACGTGTAAGTGTGTATACGCACGCATATATACAGAAGCGAAGGTCTTTCGCGCCGCGGTGGGAAGGCTTGTCAAGCCCGGTCGGAGCCTATATGCTGCTGCCGCCGCCGCCGCGGCCCGGCTATATTTAACGATAAAAGTGTACCGCGTCAATGACCTTACTCGTACTCGCGCGCCTATACGTCTGTCTCTCAGTGTGCCTGTGTGTGTGTGTGTGTGTGTGTGTGTACGGATACGCTAAAAGTGCAAAGAAGAGAGGCGCGCTCGCGCCCACACGCGGTCCGATCGTGCCGAGCATGCATTCGTGTATGTACATACACGAGTCTGAAAATCCTAAGGGCGTGTGTGTGTGTGTATTGCAGTGCGAATCGTTTTTGCGCGGTGCGTTGTACACGCCAATGGTAAGTCTAACGAGACTTGCAGTGTAGAATGGGATATAGCTTCATTGTAGTTATGCGATTCATTGTCGATGTAATTGGTAAATTTTTCCTTTTCCATCGTGGCGCAAATTTTTTAATTTCTAAATTCCTTTTTTTTTTAGTTAGATGGGTATTAGTGAAATGATGTATAGGGTGCACGAGTAGGTTCATAGCTTGTATTGAGGATACTTTCGAAGACAAAAATTTCTGTGAATATTATGGAAGGAATCTTGTGAAATTGGAATCATATAATGTTTACAACATTATTGAGGTGCGGCGACAGAGAGTCTTCTCCAAAACTTAATCTGTATTTTGATATATATGTATTACGTTAAATCCCGAAATCGGTAAGAAATCTTTCCAACTCCATAGCAACATCCCCTGCAAGTTAATTACTTAAACGCGTATTGATAAAAGATTCAAGTTAATTTAAAATAAAAGCATTAGTATACAAACATCAAGTTGGCAAGTCATCGAGCTAAAAATTGAAAGAAACGCCTTTTGTATTTTTATGAAATCATTAACGATTGCCACACTTGAAATAAATTTTTGCTACCGTTATACTATTGTTGTATTGAGAATGAAAAACACAATCAGATATCAGTCCACAGAATTTTGAATTTTCTCACAGCTAATATTACAAATTATTTATAACATTTTAAATCAACATACCGTACCAAACTATAACCATATCCTACATGAATAAATAAACATTCGGAGTAATCCAAATAGAATGCGATCTTTCCCCCTAATCGCAAAGTCCTACCTCAATACACCTTCCGCTGCGCAGCAAACCAAATAAGTGATCCTCCACACACAGAGCCAACGATAAAAAAGAAGAAAAAAAAAAGCGACCTGAAACACGCCACCGCAACCAGCCGACGTACCTCCACAATGCTTCCTTATCTCTTCGTTCTGAAAAAAAGCGCTGTCATTTTAAAATCGCCAATGTACATCCACACGCTAACCCCGCCGTTGCATTTCGGTTATATATACATACCGCATGTGCACTATTTGGTCTCTCTCTCTCTCTCTCTCTCTCTGTCGGCGCGGGAAGGGTACATATAATGCGGGTGCGTGCGCTCGCGATAAGCCACGAGAGAGAGAGAGAGAGGGACAGATATAAAAGCCACGATCGCTGCCGAGCGCGCACCTATGCGTTCTTTGACCCTAAGCGAGTGAGCGGCGAGGAGAAGGAAAAAAAAGCATTCATATAAGCGAACTAATTGCACACAGGAGCTGCTGCCGCCGCCGCGACGGGAAGGAACGATCCGCGATTTGTGTGGTAATTCTGTTTCTTTTTTTTTTTTTTTCGATTGTATATATGCACTGGATGGACGAAGGTGTGAGAGTGTAAAGATGTGGCGAAATCTTTGTGTGTGACCCGCGACATTGCAGAGCTAGAGCTATGCGTTTGTTGTTTGGAGATGAGTTATGGGGTTTTGTTGCGCTTGATTCTTTTTTTTTTCAGTTATGCAGTTAATTAGTCGCGCGTTAATAGATGCACCTATCATACTTGATGCGTTAAAGAATTAGAAGATGTTTTTCTTTGAAAGAGTCAATTTACGCGAAATTTATGTACGCGGTAAATGTATATCTGTGTATATCGACTTCGCTTATCAAATCCAGCGAATTCCGTGTTTGATTTCCTATAGGTACGTATACGTACCGGTAAAACCTCCTTAAGTTATACATCATTTATTCATTTCATATTTATTGCACAGCGATTTTTTCTTATATAAATTGGAAAATGATCATTATTATTCGTATAGAATTACGTTAAATCTTCAGTAAACGGAAACTAACGCTAAACATATATTTTGTTATCTGCGGTAATAGAATATATATATAAATATGGTATATATAGGATTACATCGATGGAGAAAGGCAAAGGTAGAAGCGAGGGACAGGACAAAGCGACATTTGGCTTATCGATCGCGGATTCCTCGGGGCCGCGCGGCGTTGTAATGCCAAGTACTTCAAAGACAACTTCTGGACCTTAAGCGCTCCTCCCTCTCTCCTTCTCTGACTCGACGTCGCAGCTCGTATAATCGACGATGATGGGAAAAGTACATAACGGAAGAAGCCGATCGATGCCTTTGCGCGCAGTCTCGAATATTGCTGTATTCATAATATTTTATTATTAAGGAAATGCGCTAATATATGAACCGGTAACATTTCTTATATATACATTTAACCTAATTTATCAAAATATGAATAAACAATAGTCTAAATATATTTATCCATTTGTATTTTGTATCAAGTAATTTTTTAAAAATAGACATGTACGCAACCAGATTGTGTTGATTAAGTAGATTGAGTCTAGTACAGTAAGACTAGGTATACATGCTAAACTATCATCGCAGCGTACAGTCTGTGGACATTACATCTGTCCGAAAAAATTTCAAAATTTTGGAAATATGGCATCGAGCGGGGGTCCCACTTTTATAGGGCGCATCGCTGTCTTACGCATTTTGCATTGTTTATGGTTGACCATCAACCATAAACAATTCGAAATACATAAGATATCGATGCGTCCTACGAAACTGGTACTTTCGCTTGTTGCCACATTTCCGAAATTTTCAAATTTGTTCGGACAGATGTAATGTCCACAGACTGTACATACCACAGGTTAGATCGACGCACTTCACTGGTATATATATATATATATATATTACAAAAATGAAATTACAAAGAAATATATATATATATATATATATATTTCTTTGTAATTTCATTTTTTTTTCAAACCAATTCGTTCAATTCGATATTATCGCAGAATTCGATATGCGTTGATCGAAATTCGATGGGATAGGATTTTTATATACAAGTAAACCTAATATTATACCTATATATTTATTTGCTATTCTAATCATTCCAAAGTGTTTTAATGCGATCTCGGAATGTAAAAGGCAAAACTTCATTCTCCTCTACAAATACAGTATTGAATTGTTATATAAATACAACTACATCCCTCTGCTTAATCCCTCATACGCAGCCCTTATACAGTCATGCAGGTAAACATTCTAATTTATCGCTATATCCAGTGATGCGTATAAAAAACCAGGATAGAAAAGGTAAATAAGAATGGTATAAGAAGGTCTCGGCCCCACGTTTATATAGAGAACCGATCGCAGCGGAGCGCGAGACCGCGCGGATTATTAATAATCGGATATTCACCGGTCACGGGCAAGCGGTTCTCGCGGTATATAAACGCTCCCTTTTCACGTGTATCCGCGCTATGCGAGCCGAGGCAAAAATGTACCGTTGCCGCGAGAGTCCCGCGATTACACGGCTTAGTTGTCCGGCACACACACACACACACACACACACACACACACACATAGACGCTGAAACGGCCCCGCAGCGAGTGTTTGGTCAAATTACGTGTCTTTTCGCCAGCGTGAAATCGGCGATCTACTTCCGCTCTCTCTCTCTTTCTCTCTCGCGTAGACCGACTGGTGCGCGGCAGTGCGCACTGCACAGCGAACGGACCCGATATGCGTTGCTGTTTTTCTCCTTCTTATTCTACTTTTTCTTTTTTGGCTTTTCACCGCGGCCGATCGACGCGTGCGCCGCCGCAGCCGCGAGTTCGTTGGCCTATTTTGCGGAAAGGAGGATGCGCGCTACTGCTTTCTTTTTTCGCTGATGGCCGACTGGACGTGTTCTCTCTCTCTCTCTCTCTCTCTCTCTCTCTCTCTCTGTGTATCTATCTGTGCGTACTTAGCTGTTTTTGTGTGTTGCCTTAATACTGCGGAGAGTAATATGTTTTTATTTAATCGAGCTGCAGCGATCGATTGCCGAAAAGAGAGCATATTACGCATTAAAACACACATATGCGTACACTGTTTGGAATTTTATTCGGACACATACGTGAAATCGCGCTCGATAAGGAACGGAAAAAAAATCGTAAATTCGTATCTGTGCACGCGAGCGAGAGAGAGAGAGAGAGAGAGAGCGGCTTAAAAATTTAAATATAATGCCCCCGATCATTCGATGCTCATTTAATTACCTTGTTTTATAAATTTAATGCCTATTTGGAGTTACACCGCACCCATATAATCCGCAGCCGCGAAAAATTGCCTCGACGTTATTTATATACACGCGCGTGCCGCGTTTATATAAATAAAGCCATTCGGTAACCTTCGCATCGCGGCGGTCGTTAACAATAAAAAAAAAAAAAATAAAATCAAAGAAAAACGAAGCAGAGAGTAAATCCTAAATCAATTATCCTATCGCGCCGAAATAATAAGACTCGGCTCGCACGATATTCTCTCGAACGTCTGCGCTGAGCGCGCGAAACGTCATCAATCAATTACGCAAATTTTCATTTCCTCTCGACTATGGCGGCACGACGACGACGACGACGACGACGAGCCAACACCTCTCGCGCTCAGAGACGGACAGCTAACGAAAAAGAAGGAGAGAGAGAGAGAGAGAGAAAAGGGAAGAAGAAAAAGAAAGGCATCGAGCTTCGTGAAAGACTCGTAAAACCGTCGATGAAACCCCGCGTAAATCTCGAAAACGTCGCGCGGCCGCTCGGCACTGAGTTCGAGCCATTCGCTTTCGCAGGGGGCATCGACCAGCTGAGCGAAATGAAAGAGGGAGAGAGAGAGAGAGAGGAGAAAAAAAGAAGAGAATGAAAGAATGGAGAGGGAGAGAGAGAGAGAGGGATAGATGTATATAGGGAGAGGGCAACTGGTAACAGTGGAAGGGCGTCGGAATTTTTTGGATGGCCTGTACCTCGAGCTGCAAGAGGGAGAAAGAGACAGAGGCAGAGAGGCAGATAGAGAGAGAGAGAGGTAGAGAGAAAGACACGAAAAGGAAATAAAGAGAGAAAAGAAGAACGATAGAATGAGCTATAGGAAAAGAAGAAAGAATATTGCGCGTTTGCAGTGTAATCAATGTGTGGCGCGTTGCCATGTAGTATATTTTTATCAGGCAAATCAATGTATATTTTAGCATAAAGTTTGATGAATAAACTAAATTAATGCCCAGCGCCAATGTACTTCATTTTCACTATTATATCAAATTTATAGAATCTAATTAACATTTTAGTGCAGTGCAATATATATATATATCTGTATATGTTTATATTATACTTTTTTGTCTTTTCGGGTAATATATAAGATTCACTCCCTGCTTTTTATATTCAGATTTGCAAGCGTAATAATTTAAAAAATAAAATAACTAATGGCCCGTACCGCTCTTATCGTTAAAAAAGATTTTTTGCCATCGAAATTTTAGCAACTCTATAATTAATTTTGGGATAATCGCGTTATACGAGGAACACCTCGAAAGTGGATATTTGAAAATTGTAAAACTTTATTATGCAAATGAAAACTTTTTATATAATGAGATGCATGCGTATAAATTAGCATACCTCTTATACACATATCTTGTATTCACACGAAACTCGACTTGTTATATAATTATTTGTAAATGAATATTTTCTGTAGCCTTGTGCACTTTAAAAGTAATCCCAATTTCAACGTGATAAGCTTAATAATTATTGATCGAAACAACTCTTTCATATCTTTAATTTAACTGAAAGCTATTCTTAATACGAATTGATTTCGCTGCGAACGAATTTCTTGGAAATCAATCCTCAAAGCAGATAATTATATAAACGGACTTATACCGCGTTCACGGAATTAAATTACAATCGTCATTATAAAATATTTATTTCTCCAACAAAAGTAAAATGACATAAGCGGACAAAAGCAATCGGTGTATCGAGTTAATCGTCGCTGCACTAAACGCGAAAGCTAAGCGCTTCAACAATCGGAAACGGGCGGAGGGTCGCGGTGACAAAAACAAACAAAAGGCCCGAAAGCGCTCCGCCAACGGGACGAAAAAAAAATCCTCTAAAAAAAGCGAGAGAAAGAGTTGGCGAACGCAAGAGAAAGAGGCAGTAGCAGAGGTGGGGAGGGGGGAGAGCGGTAATCGTTGGTTTGGAGGGGGG
>UELU01142130.1:33749-44305 GCA_900490025.1 Megastigmus dorsalis
GGGGGGGGGGGGCGATGCGAGGAACACAGCGGCCGAAGCCCCGACGACGACGACGACGAGGATGATCGCGCGCGCGACTGCAGCGAGTGAGGAAGGTTAGGGTCCCTTCCCCTACCCTCTATTATATACGGACGCGGCAGTAAAAGTATTGTCCGTGTCGTTGACATCGAGTGTCATAGGCCTATGTAGGCCTCCCGCGTTCGGGATATTTGGGGTAGGTCGGCTTTCTGCTGTATACCCGGAGGATAGACAGAGAGAGGGAGAGGAGGAAAAGGAGTGGGAGACAATGGCAAAGTTTCGTCGGACGACGCCTCGGCACAATGCCACTTACCGCTTATACTCCCTCTTGGCTCTACTGGTTTCGCTTCGCTTCCTCTTTTTGTCTCTCTCTCTCTCTCTTTCTCTCTCTCTCTCTCTCTCTCCCGCTCTCTTTTCGTTTTGTTTGGACGACGATGCTCGCGAGTCGACCTTGAATTACTTTTTTATGCACCGAGGGAACTGCAACGCCGACGGACCTGTGCACGCGTATGTTTTTTGTCCATTTTTGGACGTCGTGTTGTGTGTGACTGTGTGTGTGTGTGTGTGTGTGTGTGGGCTTTTAAATCGGTTTCAGAGCAAATGCTTAGCTGTTTATTTGGGATGTGGAAGCTGTGTGTGCGCGGTGTGTGCATTGGTGTGGAGAATTTTTGGCCGAGTTGTTGTTGTTTGTGTTTGCGCTTGCGAGTCTTTTTGGGATAGAAGGGATTTGAGTCCGGCTATACTGATTCGAGCTTTTAAATGCTAATTATATCGCGTTTATCACTTTTTTTTTGTTAATAATACAACGTGTTTTTTAAGGCCTTTCACATAGTAATTAAATAAAGCGTAATACGTGCTGTTACTTTTTTTTTTCATTCATTCAAAATAAAGTAAATTAATTTTCGCGAGTAAAGAGACCAGTGATAAGATTCATTAAAAAAATCTGAGGTATGAAGAGAAATTAATCATGTAATTGTTTTAATTACTACCAATAATTGACAATTTTATTTATAATAATTAATAGATCTTTCGTAAATAGGTTTAGAAACATTACGATTGCCATTAATAGCTTAATACCTTCAAGTTAACATAAACGTATATACGTGTATATGCACAGTGTATATAATTATGTTCTCCTGCTAATTAAGTTTATATTGTTGATTGTGATTATTTCGACATAAATATTTTATTATATCGTTTAGCCTTTCTTCCATAGAGATTTGTCGATTTCTTGCATGAATTATGCCATCAAAACTGTGATTCTGGTGTTAGAACTAGAAATCTAACCTTACACTTCTGTTACTACTGGAAATTTGAGATTAGATGTACCAGAAGCAAACGATTACGTAGATGATTTATTTTGTAGTCGCTTCATTAACTAAATATGTTTATTTTCTGACTTCTTAAACATACGCGAATATAGGTTCTGTATAATAAATGTCGCAATACATTTTCATTAATTCAGTTCTATATACTTAATAAATAATTAATAGATTCTCGCTGAATCAATTCACTTACGTATTCTTCTTTACAGTGAATTATTAATAACTTACATCGTAATAATTGTTTTCCATTTCAAAGAAAAAATGATTGTATTAAATTTTAATATTAATATTAATATTTATTTACTCAATCGTTTTATATGTTTATCTTTATTGTTATAATGAACTTTTAGATAGATGATCTGCAGGCATTCCGCTTTTATTCAAATGAATGATACCGATAACGCACGTATTACGGTTAATTTAATATTTGCAAACAAATTAACGAGGCACTGGTATATAAAACTACAGTAATTAATCCTCTAAGTACACACACACACACACACACACACACAGACACAGAGAGAACAGAGCAGAGCGAAAAAGAAAAATGTCGGTTCAAAACCGAACGCATCACGCATTTTCCGAGGGCGCAGTGAGCAGAGGAGAATAAAAAAAAATGGAAAAGCCAGAGAGGGGACCGGAAGGACATTAATTAAAACGACATAAGCGTCTGAGTCGAACTAAAAGTAACGCGCGGCGCGGGCCTTCCGCGACAAAATTCCCCCGTGTTCTCGCCGTCCAACAAAATATAAATATAACAAAACAATCAACTTTTCCCATCGTCCTCGTTGCCCCAGCGTCCAACCCCCTCTCCCCCTTCTACCTACCACCCTATAATAATAAAAGTGTCAACTTTCGCGCGAGCAACTGAAACGCCAACGATTTTACGCCGGTGAAAAACTTTGGCATGTACGCGCGCGCCCACCGCCGCGACAATTTTCCCCGCGGGTTTCAATTTGATAACTGCATGCGCGCGGCGGCAAAAAGGAAAATAATCGCGAGAATATTCTTTTTGTCGCTCGCTCCCAACCTACCCTACCCTACCCCATCACAGCCGCCTCGCCGGTATATGCGCGATCGTTAACCCGCGCGCGTCGCTATATAAAAGAGAGAAACAACCTTCCTCTCTCTCTCTCTCTCCCTCTTTCTAATGCAGATGTAACCAGATAAAACAGAGCTGGCGCATTGTTATTTTCTTTTATTGCGGGACGATCGAAGTATAATCGCGCGCGTCGCGCTCGTGTGTGTCGAGTCTCTCTCTCTCTCTCTCTCTCTCTCTCTCTCTCTACATGCAGTATACTCTCTCGCGCGGGTTAAAATCGGCTTCGCCGAAAGCTTATCGCTTCGCGAAATTTAGCCTATACGCGTGTATATACCTGCACACATGGACGTCTACTTTTTTATATACACCTCTAGCGTGAATAATAAAGTCGGTGTTGGCGCGTGTCAATGTGCATTTCATCGATTCGCTCCTATCTCCTTCATTTTTGCATACCGCGTATTCCCTTTTCTGTTCTTTTTCTTTTTTTTTTTTCTTTCTTTCTTTTCGTCCCTCTGCCACCCCGCCGGCTTGTGTGTTGCCTTTCCTCGACGTATAGGGCTGGGCGCCCCGCCTGACAACTCGTTACCGCCACTGCCGAGCGGCTCCGATGATCGAGTAGCGCGTGATCCTCCGAGGATGACAAGACGTGCGAGAGCTCGGCGTTGCTGCTGGTGCTGCTGCTTTTTTTTTCTCCTCTTTCTTGTCGCCCCCGCCGCGCGACCGAGACTCGCTTTCTTTTTTTTTTTTTTTTGCTGTTCCTGGGTTTTACGTATTAAAAACTGTTATTACCGCGCTTTCGGGGGGAAAAGCGAAGGCCTTTCAGGTCTTTTCTTTTGCGGACTCGGGCTGTACGCGATTGATGAGGATTTCCCCGTGTTCGTTCGCTTTTTTAATGAGTTGCTTTTGCTCTGGACTGAACCGATGCGGATGTTCGGACTTCAAATACGAATCGCCGTGTGCGTAATTAGATTGTATGGGTTGGCTTTTTCAAAAAGCTTACAGCTTTTATACAGTATTGGTTATTTGAAATCTTAATGACTGCAAACTATAGTAACATAAACATTATGAAGGGTTAAATCAACTTTTCTTGATTAGGAATTGAATAACTTAAATAGATGCTTTAAACGATACTGAAGTAAAATTAAATTCACCCAAGTTAAATGCAAAGCTTGTTAAATAAATAAGTTCACTTTTAAATGGTTAATGTGGATATACATTATGAAATTTTACTTTATTTAATTAATAAGTACCTTATATCTAAACCTTTGTTTTTTAAAATATTCTTACTTTTATCAAAATATAAAAAAATATAAATGTTTTTTATTCTCATTTTACTAACAATAAATAAAATATGTAATAAACCCCCAGTGCCTAGTCAGTAATAGTGATTAACCTGCTCTCTAGTATCTGGACACGCATGTAACCAATCACTGTTTATAGAAAAGTGTTCATACACTGGTCCAGTCACTAGTACGCGTTTTTACGTGCCTATTCACTGGGTTTCTTACCTTACTTTTAAAATCCTGATTTATTACGACTTAATCGCAGCATTTTAAGAGCGAGCTATAAATTTAAAAAATTCAAAATTACAAACACTATATAAAATTTTTATCGAAATAACAAGATATAAATTTAATACTTTGTTATACAATTTTTAATTCAGATTAAATACAAAAGTGCAATCGATATATCGCAAAAGTTTACAAAGCGATTTTAAAATTTCATCACCAATGAACGGATTGCATTACCGTTTCCATATTAAAATTACTCGTGTCACGACATTATGCATCAATTTTTCAATTATTTATTAATAGCGTACATTCATCTTACTAATTATCATCGATCGTTGACAGAAACTCTCATAACTGAAATTTACACTGAGAACGCCAAAAATAAAACATTGTTTTATAATTGTGATGGCTGGCACTGGTATTAAACACGAATTAACTTTATTGAGGAAATTTAATTGCCATAATATAAATGTAAAAAAGATATTCTCTGAATTATCCAAATTATGAATATATGTTGCATAGAAGACGTTATAATGCGAAATGTAATGAAATTAGATACTGCATGTAAAAATTCTATACGCCATATTATTTCAATTGATTTTATTTGAATTTAGGGGTACTCAAAAAATTATATATTGTAAATAAAGCACCACTAAAATGATAGACAAAAAATATTATTTCATTCCCTTTTCATTAATAATATTTTAAAAATTCGGAAATTTTTCGAACCTTTAACATCCAATTTCACAATAAGTTCACGTTAGCCATAAAAGAACTTGATAAATTTTTATTGATCTGTAATTGGCACGAAAAGAAAGATCAACTATCCTATACTACAAATTAATTGTGTGTATACTATTTTTAAAATCGAAAACATTTTTTATAATTACTTTAATCGAAAAAGTTCTTTATGGTATTAAATTAAATTATAATTTATAATTGTAAGGTTTGTCACAGTTTATTTAATTGTTGCTATAAAAAAGTAAAAAATTCAAATAATAAGCGATGACCATATATTACCCTAAAAAATGTAGACATATTATTTCGTACCGCGGGTAATATGGTCACAAAAGGAGTTCTGAAATAAAGGTTTTTTTTTCAATTGTGTATTATAAAAATTAACATTTTATAGCCAAAGATACCTATTCTAATGATATACTTTCTATTAAGACTGCAACCTGACCTTTAAATATTACAATTATTAATATATTATTAATAATTTTATTGTGAAAGATGACCATGATACCCGTTACTTCCCCTGTTATAATTAAATAAATTTAACAATATTTTCTATTCAAATGTTGTTTTTATGAGGATAGTTTCATATTAAATAAAAAGGTTTAGTAGTGTCAAATACGATTATGTGAAATATTGTTTGTATTTATATAAATTTATTGTTTTACATATTTAATTTCCAATCACTTTTCCTATTGCTTAATTAGTGAATGTAAATTAATAATCGATTCAAAATGATAAATTAATTTTTAATATACTTTTTTCCCTGAGCTATAATTAAACTCTATAATGACTAGTATTGATAGCAATAGAAAATAATGTTATAACTGTCAAAGAAACGTTAATAGCTTATAAATGTACGTGATACTAGAATATAGAAAATTAATTAAAAAAAATTCTCTGCAATAAATATAAAGTTCTCAATGTCCTACACACTATTATAGTATTATCATTATTACGCGAAAATAATTATAATTTATCAGGATGTTGTGTTTCATAATGAAACTTTCATCAGCTTAATGCTCCTGAAGTTTGAAAATTCTATAAAAAATGCAGTTACCAAAGAACCCACAATATTGAATGAAACAGCAATGCCACAAAATAATTTGAATCTCATCGTTAAATAATTCAGTGTCCGGTGTCATTAAAACCTTAAATAAAAAAAAATTTTAACTCGAACATCGAGAGTCTTGATAATTTAACATTATTATATTGTGCATTATATCGCTTGAGGTTTTCATCGAGCCACCCCTCGACTGTAATTTAAAGCCAAAACTATATTCCGCGTTTTAAAAAGGGAAAATTCAATTGAAAATAAGAGGAGGAAAAATGATTTTAAAATGTATTTAAATACGTTCCCCTCTTGGCACTAAAACGCGATGTAGTGTGTGTGTGTGTGTGTGTGTGTGTGTGCTTATAATTCCTCCTCGGCGACTGTAAAAGGTGCACACTCGCGGGAAAGGTAGAAAAAAAGGAGCGATCGAACCGCTAAAAATTGGCATGCAAGCGGCAGGGGGCGAAGCTCGCGCGGGGTCCTCGATAAGGGCCCCGGCGCAATATATAAAGGGCGGGCGTGAGCCAACTCGCTGCGGGTATGGGGCACGTCGAGCACCCCTTGTTTTATTTCCTTTTCTTTTCTTCTTTTTTTTTTGTTAAAAGCTTGCATATTGTAAAATTTATACGTTTAATGAAAAATGTGGTTCATTATGTTGTCCGAATTGTAAAGAGCCTGTATATTTCAATTTCAAAGTTTTAAACCGAAGTTCGACAGGAAATACTTTTGGGGTGAAAGTTGCGTAACAGTTTGAATTTAACGGATACCAGGAAACCCCAGTGTAAATTTAAACATTTTCAGATTAATATTCCCAGAATATTGGCATCGATGATTTGCTTATAAAAGGAATGAAAAATCACTTCAATGTTTATAAGCAGAAATTCAATAATTCAAAAAGATCTATTAACAAAGTACTCTATCTGCTCTGCCAAGTTTGTTATGTATTTGCAACAGATAAAGCATACTAAGGCGATACTAAGGGTTGTAAGGGTTATCTCCCTAGATTCTTAAATATATATGTATTATTGATTGTGTATTTGTCGTAGTAATTAACGGTTATAGACAAAATTCTATTATTACTATTGATTGTATCTAACGATGTTTAATCTGTCGATTTTATACGCTACCGTCACTTAAAAAAGAAAAAAATCTATTTGTCTCATTTTCTTCCTTTTTTTAATTACATTTAATTTTCTATGTATCGTTGGCGGTCTCCTTTGTTACGCTGCAACCCACCACTGTGGGAGCTTTCCTCTCATTACCTAAAGCATAATGGCTATTCAAAAGTCGATGAAATTTACCTCCATCTCTGTAATTAGTCTCTTCTTCTAAATGAAAGAAATCAGGTTACGTTTAACAAATAAAAAAAAGGTTGGACACAAATTAAGTGCCCCGATAATCACGAAAGCTTTTCTATGTGCGTCGTAAGCTGAGTGCAACTCAATATACAAAAATTGTTGGAATCAATGACGGTTAATTATTATTTTTCATCACATTAACGTTGCGCGAGAAAACAAAAGCCGCGCTAACAAATTCAATTCGGACGCAGCGTAATTGCGCGGAAATTTAACGAAAAGGTATAGCGTAAAAAAAAAGAAGGAGAGATAGAGAGAGAGAGAGAGAGAGCGCCAATACACTGCATCATCGATTGTTCTCTTTTTCATTTGGGTAAGTACGTGCGTGCCTGACGTCGTGTAGGTGCGCTTCGGGGCGGATTAGTCACGAGAGCGAGCTTTGGCGCAAGTCCCGCGAGTCCTATATATGCGGGCAAAACGACAGCTGTGCGCGAGTTCCGGAGAGCAGACGAGCTTATATACCCGTGTGCTTCTCTCTCTTTCTCTGTGTGTGTGTATGCGTCGTTCGCGCTGACCGATTTACGTATATGTGTGTAGGACAGTTTTTACCGACCGAAATAAACTGGTGCAAGTGGGTCGTGTGATGCCATTTTGGAACGAGGATAATTTCCCACCTTTTTTGTTTCTGAAGTGTGCAATGCACTTAGCAGAATATGTGCGCGAACGCGGGAATTTTTTATCAAACGGATGGACAAGTAAATGGTTTTCATTACGAACTATTAATTCGAAGCGTGCTTATTGAATTTAATATATAGTAATTAATTTTGGTAATTTAAGTATCTCCCTGAATCAATTTGTACATCTTTAGACTGTAGCCTCTAATACAACAGAGGCTCCAATCTTAAGATGTGCAAGTTTTTCTTATGTATTTTGGTAATTGTATAGGGAAGTAAGAGAGACGTAAGAAAGAGGATATTCTTGAATAATTTTTCAGGATGCAGTATTTGGTAAAAATGATACCAAATCGAAAAATTAAATACCAAATCGAAGGATTAGATAACTATTCCCATAATAAAAAACATTCAATATGTTCAAAATAATTTACAACGTGTAAAAAAGCTATGTTTTAGGTGCGTTTAAGTAAGTTAATAATTGTATAGTTAGTTTTTAAAAAAGTTTTTTTGTTACCAATTTTTTTAATATGTAAACTTTTAATTGATGTACAGAGTTTTTATTTCCTGATGAGGATGGTATATGTATAATAGTCCATCGAAACGTCGCAACAAAATTTAATAAAAGTTGCATTACTAATACATTTGTTCTTCGACGATCAATTGAGTCCTCCACACCTTTAACAAATTGAAAGATGTTTCAGTCCTACTATTCATTGTAACCTATTGACCCATGGAGTTTGACTTTGACCCGATAATTTCAAGTATCATATTCTACAAAAACTCCATCCTGAAAATTTATTCCGGTGTATTCAAATTTTTGTCTCAAATCAAAATCGTATCGGTACAACACATAAAATTACGAGTAACTTCTCCGAAAAGAGTAAAGGTATATGTGAATATATTTATTCTGTCTTTTTAGATAAACGTCTGTACACTCTAAGAAAACTATCGACTACTTTTCATGCTACAAAATGCAACAGGTTTAAATGTATATTAGGTATAGGTATATTCACATTCTGCGGAGCTTTAGGCACTTATCAGGTCATACACTCATGTCATATCGAAATATGATTGTTTGGTATTCAGGTATTCAAGCATAGAAGTGAGATAACATTAACTCTTAATAAAAATCTTTCTTGCCAGAAAAACAGTAGATTACGCCACTATAATGAGGAAAAAACTTGGACAGTCCAGAACTCGTGTAAATTGACAACCAAGCCGAAGGCGAGCTAGGTGCGAAATACGAGGTATGGGCTGACCAATTTTCCTCCCGAGTAGCATATATTATTTTTTTGCCTATCGAGAACGAAAATATAACATTTTCGAACAGGCGCCAGGAGAGAAAGTGATTCTTTCGGTGCGCTAGACAAAAAAATTGTTTTTCACATTTTTACGAAAATTCATAGAAAAGAGTTTTTGAGGTCGCTATGATTACGAGTTGGTTACCAAATTTTATAATTTGATTTGGCTAGTCTCATCTTCTGAAGTTGTATCTTTGATCCGAAACATTCTTTTCCACCGTTCTTTTGTCCGAAATGCTTTCTGCAACTATCGATGTCATTTTGTATCATTAGAATCTTTCAGAAATGAATTAGGTGTTTAAATTTCTCACTAGCTCATCTGATGAACCCTTTCCAACTCGCGTTGAAATTGTAGTTTTTGAGTCACACTTCGTCCAGATTGGTTTCGCGTAAGCCCCACGTCCGCGCCTTTCCTCTTGACGATCCAAAAAACCTAAACCATTTATCGAAATTAAATTAAACAGCACGAGAAACTATTTCCAAGCGAATCAAGATATTCTATTTAGCAAGTAACTTTAAATTTTGCAATCATCTTGTTTCGCAAATTTAATTTTACCATCCAGCGACGTATCTGCTACAGTCGAACTTATCGCTCGATCAATAATACACATCCGCGCGTTTGCGTCGTCATCACTTTTAAGAAGCGATAATAGTCGCATTAAGAAATAATTAGTTTACGGCGTGTATATTCGTCGATAAACAAGCAGAAAGGGTTGCAACTTTCGCGTATCGCTAACCCAACTTCGAATGCTCTTCTTACTCACCGCGCTCTGCGCGCATGAAATTCAGTTATGCACCGCGCAACCTTATATACACGTATATCCCGTATACGCGCGCACTCTGCGATTATTAAAATTCACATTGTACACACACACATGTATACACCTTGTGAGCGCACGCAATATCGTAATTGTACTCTCTCCCTTTCTCTCTCTATCTGACTGTCTCTCTTTCTCAGTCAAGAGTGTGTGGCCTAAAATACGAAGCTTACAGTTCTGGCGATCGCGCGGAGATGATAAAAAATGGTGTGTGTTTATATATACAGGCGTATATGAGGGAAGGGTGAATTCGATTCGGCGTCGAAGGGGGAGGGGAAAAAGGTCTGCAGAAAGAGAGAGAGAGAAAAGCGTCTCACCCGCGGAAGATGCGAAAAGTGCGCGGTGCGTGCCTTATATATATAAGGCTATAATCATGGAATAACGCATTCAAGGGGTGCGCGCGCGACCCTTAATTAGTCCAGTGTATATACATATATATACATACCAGGTCGCTCTGCGGCAAGAGGCAAAAGGAAAGAAGTAGAAATTATATACAGTCTACAATTGCGGGGTCGAACGCGGTTGTGCGCGGCGCTCGTAATAGATGTCCGATCGCTTCTTTCTTCTTCCTTCGATCGCTCCTTCTCTCTCTATCTCTCTCTCTCTCTCTGTATGTACATACATATACATTCGTCTGCTCTCGCTCCCGTGCGCGCAGCTTTCCTCATTGGCAGAATTCGCTATACGTACACGACGGCATAATTGTGAATTTATCGATTTGAATTGTCGCTGATGTGTTTATAGCCGCCGCGCGTTTTACCTACACACACACACACACACACA